>JAPYZM010001056.1:0-22099 GCA_030522845.1 Psyttalia concolor
TTTGAATCGCCCTAAAATTCCTCAAAAATTCATCAAAAACATCTTGACTAAAAACTCCGAACCCCTATTTGCCGAACTACTCGTTAAATCAGTTCCTAAAAATCAATAGAAATCCAAGAATTAGAGTCGACTGAATTCTTGACACGTAAAAAAAAAATCCCCTCAGTCACGCGGAAAAATATGTCTCTCGACAATTATAAATTTCCGATACCAAATCAACTCATTTTGTATCCAAAAAATATATATAAAATACAAATATACATACGTTCCCTATTGTTCCGTATAAATTTTAAATATATGCAGCCAACATATATTAAATTCCCCGGAATTACCTAAACTTTTTATACATTTTTCCACCAAGTTTTAATTTTGCAAACATGTTCTTCACAACCCTAAAAACAATTTGCAATCCCCCTCAGCCCAGTAACTCGGCGACCCCAGTGCCGAACTTTCCCCAAATACCATGGCAGCAAAAAAAAAAAACTCATTACAAATGGATTTGGAATAAAAACAACGAGCCCCTCATCCATAGAATGCCATCGCGAAACAGGGTAGAAAGTCGAACAAACTGCAACAACATGGACCCCGCGACAATGCCCTTATAGCCTCCACAATACTCTTGAAAAGAATAGAGAGAAAGAGAGAGCGAGTGAGGGAGGGCGCGAGAGTTGCCTCCACCTCGAGGTTAGGTCTCCGCAGTAGTCGAGATATTACACGGGTCAGACTGCCGACTGTTTCCATTTCTCCCCCAACAATCTCTCCCGCATATACTCATGTACATTGGCCCTGCGTGACAGAGTCGAACGCCCGGACTCACTGAGACAGTGAATTTCACTCGTCCGTGAGTGCTGGGTAAAAGGAAATCGGGAATCCGGTTTAGGATTCAATCGAGCGGAAAGTGTAGCTGCGAGGACAACCTCCCCCAGCCCCCATCCTCAAGCCCCTTGTGCCATCACAAGCATCCTCTTCTTCTCATCCTCATCGGGAACCTCATCCAACGCCGGACGCGTTTTGTGCCCCGCCGGAGGGCCTCGGATAGTCGAACCGAGGGAAAAGGACTGCCAGGAGTTTCCTATTGGCTTCGTTAAACCACCGAACGACAGAGACAGATAACATTTTATCCCTCACACCTACGCCCCCGCCACCGCCACCCGTTCTACCCATGCAACAACGTCAACCCAATGCCTCCCGCCCCGCCATCCCTCGCGTGATTCACTTCGTACAGTTTCAATTTGCATTCTTCGTTCAGCATCGCAACTCCATTCTCGTACCTCTGCGTGTTCCACTTTGAATTCTACAAATAAAATACAATTCATCGATAACCAGAGGCACTGATGTTTTTTTTTTCATCGTTTGGTGTATTGTTTTCCGGAATTTTAGGACGGGAGTTTGATCATTTTTTCATGATTTTCCAGCTGCAGAAATTGGATTGTCCGTAATTTGAGGTGTTTTGAGTAGTCAACGGGGGATATTGAATTTAAAAAGGGGCGGAGGGATCGTAGATTGGTACTCTAGTTAACGTACAGTCGAGTTTTAATTGTTAAAGTGGTTCGATTCAATATTGACGGGCATAAATTGATGATGAGAGGGCTGATGGAGGCTGGGGGAGCCATGGGACTGCTGCTAGTATTTCACAGGGGTATCTGTAGCCATTGTTTTTGGGTCTGATTGATTTTTATAGAGTTACTTGAGCGATCATTATGATGGAAGAATATTGATTATCCGGGGGAACCCCAAATAAACCGAGATTGCGTGATTGTATTCCGGGAACGTCCGGGGATTTTATTACTCAGGACTTCTGCCCTCGTGAAGCCCCGAGTTATTTTTTGATATTCGTACGCGAAAAAGAATCACTTCTTCGGGCGAATAATTTCTGCTTTAATTTTCGATATCAGTTTGCATTGGAAACCGTAAAAAAACGTCGGAATCAAATGTCGCGATGGAAATTTCAAATATTTCACTCGTCGCTTTATGGGCTTTTTTGGTCTGCGTGAAGTTCATCTGGAGAGAATAATAAATTGAAGCTTTTAACGCCCATTGCTATTTCCATTGTCACATTGGTGCAGCCCAATATTCGTCGATGCAAATTGACGAAGTGAGAGTTAATAGACAGAAAAGTGGCATACGGACGAAATCAAAGGATCGCGTTAGCATTAGAATTCCACATATGACCCTCGTCACTTCCCCTTTTTTTGAATTTTTTTTTGCAATCTATTGTAATTTTCATATTGATTTCTGCGGAATTTCTATGGATGCATCAATCTAGGGAGAATAATAGATGGAAGCGGCCGACGTGTATTGAAATTTCATTTGTAAAATTTCAGCAATTCGATATTCATCAATTCTAGTTCACCAGGCGGGATGTGCTAACCAGGAATATACGAGAGGCCACTCTCTCTCTCTCCTAATACCATAAAACAACTTCATTGATTTTTTGTTGTTGTATGGATTATGAGAAAATTGCTTTACGTCAGCCTCTGAAAATAAAATGCTGTCCAATTAAAAATGAGACAATTAAAATTTAAAAGCGAAAACATTCTCACAATTTCTCTTTTGAGAAATACAAGACAACTGAATTAATTAATAGAGACCTTAAAAGTGAGAAAATTCGCGAAATCAAATGCTTTAAAAAATTTCGCGAAATTATCTTAATTCCCAAATCGGCAGTTTCTCAGTGCGCCCATTGGCACTCTTTTTCCAGAGCCCACCTAAATCCTCGCGCATCAACCAGAAAAGAACCTCTTCCCAACTATCACACCGTCTGAACGATTTAATTGAAATACTCTAAATCCCACATTCACAGAATCCCGTGGATTACCGTTCCCCCCGCCCCGAAAATTTTATAAATTTCTGCATCAACTTACCGACATAAAGTATTCATCACCAGATCCTCAAATTCCACCCGAGTAATCTCATAATCCACCATCAAAGAAAAATCCCCATCAAAGCGTGTTTCTCCTCCGAAAAAAAAAAACAAAAAAAATCTGCCAACTCAATCAGCGAAATATTCTCCTCCCCACTATCTCCTGACGCAAGTCTCGAGACGACGATTGAATGGGGTAAAACCACGAAGATAGCGCCAAGGTGAATTCCAGTGGCAATCACTACACCTCACCCTCCCCCGTATCAGCAGCCGAGAGCACTCTCAACGTGTCTTTGGATGACGTTACTCAACTCCACCCCCCGAACAGTCGCAGTAACCGCAAATTGCTCATCAGTTTAGAGAACACGTCTGACTCCACTAATTCCCCAGCGGCATATTTCCCCCCACAATTTCCCCGGGGCCCATTGTCAAGCCCACAAAAAGCCCCACAAAAAGTTCACCGAAAACCGCACTCATTCCTCAATAATCAACCCGGCGGAAAAAAAATCAACAAGCAAACCAATTACAAAAAAAACTGCGAAAAAAAAAACACGAGTGCAACAGGACTTGAGCGACAAACCACGTGACACCCGGCCCTCAAAATCCCGTACATAAAGGCAAATGTCACAGACAGGCGTACAAAATAATTCAGTGTGTACAAAACTACCACGTGACACGCATTGGTCGCTTCGTACCGGGACACTGAAGCACTTGCTTCTTGTTTTTGCAAGTGGGTACCCGCCCGTACAGGCTCAGAGAGCTTTCATCCCCTCCACCGCTCGCTGCAGCGCCTATTCCCCCTCCCCTTACCGCGCCGTCGACGGTTCACTCGTCGCTCTGCCGTCAGGTGTCTACCCCTCGTTCGCGTCTATCGTTCACAGAAGGCGCAGCGTGCGCAAATGGTGAGCGCACTATCCTACTACTTCTCTCCCTCTTCAACCTCTTCAACCTCACACGATCCTATCCCCCTACTTGCCCTCCTCCTCCCCCCCCCTCCCTCCTCTCCACCCCGTCGAACCTTAACCTGACTCACTCGAGGCTTCCTCCGTCTCACTTTATCACGCTCACTCGCAGACTTTGAACGCCCCTCGCGAGAGCCCTCTCAAGCCCTTTCTCACTCTCACTCCCTCTCGGGCCCTCGGCAGCCCCCCACCGATCGATCCACGACGCGAGAATGTGTGCGCATCAGGTGCACACAGACACAGTGACAAGCGCGTTGATTTAAAAATTTTTTTTCTCTCCTCTCCGCACCTTTCATTTCACTCTTGTTACATTTGAATCAGCCGGGTCGTACATGTGTTGACGATGGCTCTGCTGTCTGCAGTTTTCACGAGCGCTAGGAGTTTGGAGGATCCTCTTGGGCTCTCGAAAGCTTCCGTCACTTTGGAGCTAACGAAGGTCTCGCCTCATTAGGCCTAGGGAGGTTCAGGCGCACTTCATGTCTCGCGTGTTGGTTTTTATTACAGGGGGACGGATTAAATGGTACGGGGGGGGGAGGGGTGAGGAGAATCTCGGAGGGACGTTTTGGTAATTCGGAGGATTTTTTGGCAAAATTTTTCACTCCCAGAGAATCAAATTTTTCCGAACCAAAATATTCCGGAAAAGTTATTGGGGGGAAAATATGCAGACAAGCGCAGGTTTTCGACCTCCACTGCCTCCCAATTTTTAATGTCTAATTATAGATGATTAGGAAGGAGGAAAATTCATGAAGACAGCGCGTAATCCCGAGGTACTTCATCCTAATTACTGATCAATTATTGATTGAAATGTATGCTGCACCGTAACCCCCCACTCCTACGGGAACTCAAAGGATATCTTTCAAACCAGTTGCCCATCTATCAGTGCCCAATTCATTATGATAGCTTCTGAAATAACGAATAAAATGATCGGAGCCATTCATGAGGAGAAACCCTCAAAGATTCTCTGCAAGGTAGAAGTATGAGGCGGAGAGGAAACTCATAATGGAGAGGACTTCTTTTAGTTTGGATAAGAATTCTGAAGAAATCATTCTCCAGGCATTCCCAAGCCTATTAGCTCCTCCAATTGGCCTCCAGATGAGAACTAATTGATGGCTTCAGTTCTCTGGATTTGTAGAATTTTCGTTCACTTCAGTTTTCAAATTTACGTTCTGAAATTTTTTCGCGAAGCGCCGGAATTGCCAAAAATTTTTTTTACAATTGAAGGATAACCACAAAAATAAGACACACTTCTTAAGACAGCTATTGTTCGTTCACCTATTCTAACGAGAGTGAATATTCAGTGACCTCTAAAGCAGAGCGAGATTCCAGTGTTTTCGTTCAAGTGTATTTCACTACAAGCACAGCGCATGTATCCAAAAAGCTTTTCCCCCCATTTCCATTGCATTCGTGAGAATTAAGTGGCGCGGAATGTTTGTCTGAATGTTGTTTGAATGAACGCCCTCCTCCCCCCCCCCCCACCCCCTCTCCACCAACGAATAGAGTTAATGAATTCGCGTTCCCATTGTGGGAGAAAATTGGTGTATCCATGAGTTTATGAAGGATTTCGGGAATTACTTGGTGAAAGCACCTGTGGCACGAAACTTATCCTTCATCGATGTTTTGAGGGGGAAAGGTTTTGCTATCAAAGCGGAAGCCGATTCGACGGGTTAACGGTTGTCCTTCCGTCCGTTTCTGTTTCTGATAGACTGAACGCAGACTCGATTGTTCCAGATCCGGCCGTACATCACCAGACGCGTCGTGAACACTGTGAATGGTTGTTTCAATCCTATAGTGTTGTAGTAATTTTGATACTGGACAGTTGAATTTAAGGGATTATTCCGGATTTAGTTACTGCACTGGATAAATAATTGCCTGAGATTGAATAGTTTATAGAGCGTTAAATTAAGGGGCACTCAGTATTTTTTTTAAACCGTGGAAATATTTCATAAAGAACTCCGTGTGATTTTTTTTCTGCTGATTTTTATGGGTTAAAAAAATGGAAAATTACGATTTTCTAGGGAAAATTGAAAAGAAAAACCTCTCTGAGGTAATACTGCTTTCCACGCTGCACGGAACATGATAAACTGAAATTAACGCCATGAAAGGGTTATCACTGGAGTGAAAAAGTGGGGGAGGGGAGGGGGGAAAAAATTGGAGTGGAGTCTTGAGGAGGTATGAGCAATTATAGTGGCTCTGAGGAGGCAGATCGAGTGAGTCATCTTAAATTATCCAGCGCTGTCTGCTTCATGATTCGATCCTGCTCCATGAGATTAAACTCAATTTAGTTTCTCAGTCGTCCTCTTTTTGCCCTTCTCTCCACCGGTTTTATCCTTTGTTGCAGCATAAAATAAATTGGGGAATTATTCTCAGTGATGCGGGGAGATTGCTGGCTCGCCGTAAGAAGTTTTAAAGTCTTCGGTAAACCTGAGGAAAAAGGAATAAAAATTATCCAGCTGTTGGAAAAAATTGGCAAATTTTTGCACTATTTCTCCCGGCTTACTATTTTGCCGTGTGATTTAATAAATGTCGTCGCGACGACAGTCAACATATTCTTCCCTGCCGCGTCACTCGAAATTCAGGGAACTCCGAAGCCAAGGGTTTCGAGACTTTCATTCAGAGGGGGAAAATAGTGGAGCGAAGAAGGACGACTTTTGGCGGTGAAAAAAAGGCGTAAAACACAGAAGAAAGTTGTTTCGCGCTCCATCCAGCCCCCGCCATTTTAACCACCATGATAGAACAGCTGTTCCGGGCGAGAGAATCCCCCGGCGAAGCCGTTGTCGTTGGCTGTAACACGACAAACAACGCCGTACCGTTGACAAACAGAGTGTACCACTTTCCGCTTCTTTATATATATCAACAAACCCTCCACCCCCTCCGCCCCTCAGCCCCGCAGCCCCCACTCGTCGCCGCATACACCGAACAATTCCTCGTTGTCGTTGTTTATCTTCAGAAGAATTGAGTGATGAGAGCTGTGCATTCGCCGTGACGCGTGGAGTGCTCGAGTGGCGGTGTTATTGATATTCGCGAAAGCCACAAGATAAATTGGAAATTAATGGCGGGAAGTGGGAGATTCGAGTGATGAGAATTTTTTTTTTGCTCATTTTTCGGCAAAGCTCTTGCATTCTTAGATTTTTTGAATTTTTTGTTCAGTTATTTATTGGGGGAACAGTGGAATCATTTTAAAATAGTAATAATCGAGGGAGAGAGTGGAAGTATGACTTCAGCCGTATGAAGTGGCCGACCAGAAATGCCCAAATATTATTATTTTTTTTTTCAGGAAGATGAGCCCTGGTAGCATTTTAGGTTGTTTTTGACCCTATTTGGGTCTTTTTTCAGTTTTTTCGATTTTCAGCAGGTTACCGTCGTTTTCCAGCATTTTTGCAGGCTGAGGGGGTTCTAGGGGTTTCTACTTCCGGCCTTGGGCCCTTTTGACATCGCTTCCAAGATATTTTCAGCTCTTGAGCGATTTTTAGGGCCCTCTTTTGAAATTTTTGGCAGAAAACTGCCGATATTTTGAAAACTATTGGGCATTACTCCAAAATTTGAACGGATTTGGGAAGCTGACGAACTTTTCGATCGATATAGCCTCTCAGATTTCATTTTCCGTGATTTTTTGAACTTGCGAATTTTTTACCACTGACTGACGGCGATTTGAGCGATTTTCGACTGGCTGGACACACTTTCGGCGATATCTCAAAAACTATTGATCCGATCACCACGGGGTTTGTTCCATTCGAAAGCTGAGCTCATTTCCCATCGATATGGGTTAGTTCCAAGTTATCAAAATATTTTTTTTACCCCTTTTTTGATAATTTTATAAATTTTATAAAAACTGGAAAAACCCTTCGAAAAATGAGTCCAAAAATTTGGAAATACCCTATATCGATGGGAAATGAGCTCAGCTTTCGAATGGAACAAACCCCGGGGCGATAAGATCAATAGTTTTTAAGATATCGTCAAAGGAGTGCCGATTTTAGTAAAAATCGGAAAAATCGAAAGGGGGGGCCTTTGATTTTTCGGTATCTCAGCCTGTCGGGCCAGACAGCCACCTCAAATGACAATTGAAATTCAAAGTGTTCCGATTCCGGGACTGTTGGAGTATGTAAGAGTTTGATGCGTTTTGACGATTGCTTTTAGTTCGAGTGGCGGAATTAATGAGAGCATCCGTACGTGCAGTTTTTGTCTCGACAATGCCGGGTTCAGCGAATGAAAAATTGTAATTGCGGGGGAAAAATTAACTCTAGAATTTGGGACAGATCATGCGGGTCGATTTTCCTTTACCGGAGTTGATGGCTCTCGCAGGTTCCGAAGGAGATGAGAACCGGATGAGAATATTTGGCGAGCTCCTATCCACCGGCGATAACTAACGATCCTAATACTGTATTCAAGCTCAATCGAGGAGAAGACCTTGCCCGGGGGATTCTGGCGGGAGCATCAAAGGCCTCACGGCTCGGGTGTTTATTCTTATCCGCTTTTGCTGCATCCGGCGATTTCACCTTAAAACAATTCTTTTTAATACCGGAGGTCGTCTGAGGCTGTCGTTACATCTCGCGATGACGATCAGATCAAACATCATTTTCAAAAAAGTTGTCCCTAAAATTCATTTGATTCCGGACGCCTGTGGATCCTCTCGAGAGAGACGAAATTATTCGCAGATGACTTGAACTATATCATGTGTCCTTTGTATACGTCGGTTTCCACGTACGCTAGCATAGTCTGCGAGTTTCGTGCAATATCACTATCATAGGGACAGAGACATCGACTGTGAGGCATCACTGAGGGTTGGCAGAGCTCTGGCGTCATTCGAAACATTGTTTCAAATTTAAATATTCCTACATTCAACTGAAAAAATCTTTTTGTCTCTGCTAACCAAAAAAGGAAACCTCAAAAATCAATTTTCGGCTGATTCCAAATTCAAAAAAACCGGAGATTTCCTCACTCACCGAATGCCATTTAATTTACAAACCTATCCCCTTTAAATTTCAACAAATGTTCAGAAACGGAAGGGACTAAATATATTGAATTATTAACTATATTTAGAGCCTCAGTGAATGTCCGGGAAATTTTCTAAAAATTGCAAATCAACTCCGCATGGAGTTCCCATTTTTTCCACCTGGGCTACATCTCCCCCGTCATCCCCCGGCAATTTCCGTTCCATCCCTTTATTCATCATCACCTGTAGTGTCTTATTTTAATTAAAAAGCACTCCCCTAAAATACCGAGCGCGTGATGCAACGGGAAAATTCTAAGTAAAGAAAAGCACCCATTAGACTATATCATTTGTTGAGAATAATGAAAATTAAGGGAACAACGCTCTCCACATTTCTTCCTCAACAAATAAAATCTTGCCTCCATTATTCTCACCGGCATTTCGGGGGATAATCGTCCCCTGTTCTCACCCAGGGCCGAAGAAACCCGTGAAAATGGGATGAAACGTTGAGTTGATGACTCTTGGAATTTCAAAATGTGCTTTTCCGTATTTTCTCCACCTACTTCTGCACAAAGCGTTGACTTGAAAGATGGCTGAGGTACGAGGGTGTAAGAAACGTGAATAAACATACACTCCCGGTGAATCTCTAGTGTGAGAAAATGAGGACGAGAGGAGCGACGACGGGAGAAGAGGGGGGGGGGGGGGGGGTAGGAGGATTGAAGGAAAGTGCTGTGTATGGCTCTGTCTGGGCGGTGATCTGCATATTCGCTTTGACTTTTAAATTTTTCTGTACTTCTCTCCTCGGGTTGTGTTGCCCGTCCTCTTTGTCTCTCACACCGTCGACCCGTCCACTGGACGACACTTCCACATTCACCCACCGCCCCCCACGACTCCTGAGGCAATTTTGCGTAGGTATAACTGACGCCTTCTTCATACATATGTATGCCGTGCACGTAACACTTAAACTTAAAAGAGACGAGTCACACATTCTCTGTGTACATGCATGTGCACTTCATAACATATTTTTTTGCCGTTGTCCCTGCATTCCAGTTACATGCAAGGACCAATATCACTCCACCGCGCGCTCCATCGCACTGGAGATGGATTTTTCGTTGAATTCAATGAAATAGTTGTTGATTTTTTTCATTAAAAAAATAAGGCATTTAGGGGATGGGTGTAATAGTTTATTACCTCGAAGTCTCCGTCACTCATTGCACGGGAAATACTCATCAAATCGTGGGCAGAGATAATTTCCGACTTGAAGAAATCATGCACAGAGGTCGGAAATTAGGTTTTCTTTTGATTTAATAATTATTTTTCTTATGAGAAGTCACGGGGATATTGAGGTTACGAACTAGTACACTCGGGCCTTAAGCCGAACGTAAGCTGGATTGTTTTTGTTTTGAATTTCTTATCCCATATCCCATAGAGTCCTAGGAATTATAAATATTTATTTGAATAAACTAGAGGAAATTAGGAACATTTTCAGGGGGCGGCTTTGAGGAATATCGAGAAATAAATCGGTCGAGGGTAAAATGAGAAAAGTTAAATAACTGGGAGGAACAATTGAGAGCGCAGACCACTTCAAGTGACGGATCATTAGCCACCCAATTTTTAATCAATTTTTTTGCGACAAGTGCCCCTTACTTAAGTATAAAAAAAGGTTTAAAAAAAAAGAAAATTTTGTAAAATTTTTTTAAAGAGCCTTTTTTAAATTACTTCCGTTTGCGGAGGAATGGGGGATTTTTCATTTCAGCCTACCCCCCATGTTGACGTCTGTTGGACGCCATTTGCCGAGGTAATTACCCATTTTTTAATTTACCCTCTACTCCGATAGTTCTCGAAAACCTTCTTTGAAATTGTTTTTAATTTTTTCTAGCTTTTCTCAAATACATATTTATAATTCTTGGGTATCTTTTTACAAAAACGATTTGTAAAATTAATTAAAAACGTATCCAGTGGACTAATCAAATATAAATCTCCGAAGAATTTTTTTCATTTATATTAACAAGGATTTCCTGTGAGGTGAAAGTAGGCATTCCATTTTTATATGCGCGTGCACTTCATAACACATTTTTTCTCGAGATTCTCTATTCTAGTTTCATAAAGGGACAAATATTACTCCACCCCGTATTCCATCATACTGGAGATAGTTTTCTTGACTTTTTGACGTCACAAATCCAACCAGCGCAGTGGAAGTATTTTTTATCACAATTGGAATTTTCCTGTCTCCCTCTTTCAATGTTTTTGTTGGGGTTTCTTATTGTCTCGCTCGTGCTTTTGCAGCACTTGTTTTTTCGGAGAATAAAGGACGAATGCGATCTCGATTCTCAAGATTGAAGTTTCTCGGTTGAACGTTCTCCGTTGGATATTCGAAGCGTTCGCTAAGAACTTTTGACAGGCGGGGATGAAGAGATTCGGGGGAATAAAAGGAGAAACACCTAGGCTGGGGGGCGGAGTCCTTATTCTGAGATCGGGTATTCTTGTTATGGAGGAGATAGACAGGGTTCTTGAGACAAACTCGAGAGATCAGAGGATTTTGTATCTGAATAGACTGATATAATACAGTGGGGAGAGTATATTTTCATGGGAAAATTGAAGAGAAGCGGATAAGAGGATGCCCAGAATGTGCTATTTTTAAGGAAACTATTATATTTTATTCCTCAGTATAAAAAAAATCATTCGAGCCTCGCAATAGGTACTTTCAGGCGTGTAACGTCATCCCACACGTAGAAAAAAAATTCGATAAAAATTACTAGCGGAATGACCTAAAAATTAATCTGGGAGAATTAATCTATAGACTGAAACCCATTTTTACGTCAGTAGATTACGTGAATTGTTCCGTAATTTTTATTGAACATTAGTCTCGGTTCAGATGGAGGCGTGACAACCTAGATGGGCCTCGAGCTCAGTGCACAAGATTGTGCAAATAAATTATTGAGTAATAAACAATTCCCCCCCGAAACCGCTGAAATGCATCCCTTACTTCGTACCTCTTTTTCTCCCAGCGAAACGGAGATCAATCTCCAGTGAAGATGGTTTGTTTTTAATCCCCCCGACCTTTCGCGTAATGAAGACACTGGCGGGTTATATGCCCAGAGGACAACGCAATTTAGCAGGCGAACGTTTATGGGTAGGTTGTTTGCCGGCCGGGTGAGTCACCCCCGAAATACTTAGTCCACGGGTACATAATCCTCAAGGGATCGCCGGTATGTAGTGGTAACGGAAGCTTCCGCTAACGAAGATGAGAGTCGAAGACCGACTGCACAGGAGGTGCAGGGATCCTTAGGGCCGCTGTATGCAGCGCAAACTGTGAATTTTCTTGTATCGCCCGGGGGTCGGAAGACGCGACAAGAACTCCACTGAATCCCTCCACCACTTGGGGAACAGTTTAGCGGATTCCAGCGTCAGGGATTCGATGATAATCACAACCACCGAATTATAATTGCTCTCCTTCATGCAGAAGCCGCGGAACAATGAAAAATATAATAATAACGCGAGTGACTGGAGGTAGGACGCCAAAAGGCCATTAAAATACGGGAAGTCTAAGATTTTGGGATATTTCAAACAATTATATTTCCAATAAAGTTTAACCATCGGGCGCGTATGTACAGTTCTCAGGTGTCCATTCATATTTATTTATTAACATTCCGATGGGGAGTTATGGGTTTCGCGAAAATCGAAATTCATACTTTCATGAAATGTCGACGTTTCATGACCTTTGGAACACTCCCCGATCTTTTTTATTAGGAATCCAATGCCGTTGGCACCGAGTCAATCGGACAATTACGTTTCGAGTTATGGTAAAAAACGGAATGATCCCAGAATACGCTTAGAATCGCGATAGCTTCAATATTGACAGAGAAAAATGCGAAAAACGTAACGGGATCCCGTGTTTTTCTTTTGTAATATTTTCCGCTTTCTTTATTTTTTTTTCCTGCGAAGTTGAGGGAAAAGAAATTGGTAATTTTTAGGAGATTCTGTAAAAATGAAAATTCCTATTCTATCGATCGGTGACAAAAAAGTCACCCTTTTTTTTAAACAAGGGATTTGCAAACGTTTTTGGAATTCAGTGGGAGGAATGCATTCCACATTTTTTATGGTAGGACAGTCGGATTAATGGACGGAAAGGATTTTCGATAGGGTATTTGTAACTAATCCCGACTCTTGGCACATGATCCTACGTTCATATTGGTTGACGTGGAGATTTGCTGATGATTTATTCAATTCGTTTCAGGTCGTCTCGTGTCAAGATATTCGACCCTAGATCTCGTCTCAATTTAGACATGACCTCTCCGAATGTCTCAAATTGAGCCTCCAGCGAAGGCCGCAGCCTTGCAGTTATAATCGTCGGGCGAGGGGAATATTTTTCCCTCCTGAAATTCAACATCAGCCAAACCAAACTCGTTCCGCAGAATCTCTCTCTACCTAACTATCATCCAGCTTAATCTCTGTACAACTAAACCCGGGTCATGTTTGGTGTGTGTACACAGAATTATTCAAATCCGTGAACCTGAGCGTGAATTCGTTCCTCGTACATCCTGGCCGGGGTATCGTTATGCCACCGCTCGCCGGTGCAGATGAATAAAAATTGAAAGACAGGTATGCATAAATGTCACGCAATACAGCCGCTCATGTAAATCCGTTTATATCAAGATGGAGAGCTAGCCAAATGGCTTTTGCCGTAATGACTTCGGCAGTAAAATATTCTGAGGTAATTCTCTATTTATATCCCTATCAAACTGAGCCCGATAATGTCGTCAATCACAAACAAATGACCGCGAAAAAATCGACGTCAATAATTTCCCCCGAATTTTTCCCGTGGAAAAAACATTCACGAGACAATTTTTGCCGCGACAAAACGAGTCGCTCCGTGATTGGCAAAATTACTCGACAATGAATAAATATTACACTCCAGAAAGGTCCAGCTTATAAACAAAACAGCTATTACCACGATCTGGTGTTTAATATGTCATCTAAAATCGAGCATGGTGCGGGGCCGCGGCGCCGGTGATCAAAATTCATGCGCCACATTAACTCCTCTAATGACCCGTCGTTCCGGTCGTCTAACGACGCGACAGTCTCACTCCACGCGCAGCATTGTAATACTTCGTCCACGTGTATAACAACCATCGTCGTTCATTCAACTACCTTTATTTCGTCCTCACCAGGCTCACCCCGCTCGCCTCGCTCGCCTCAGCCCTGCTCACCTCGCTCTTTTTCCTCCACTTAACGAGAGTCGAGTGTTCTCGACGATATGAGTGGAGGGAATTAAATTACCCTCCCTCACCCTCCCCATCCACCTGCCGCCACTCTTTACCTGAATGTTCGTTGAATTTAGCGCCACGCCAGCGCGAACGATAAAATGAGAAAATTTCAAACGCGTATTGAGAAATTTGCCGGCGTGCAAAACCAATTGGAACAAATAACTTGTCACACGATGTGGCAGACTACAGCTGATCCTCCCCTTCAGTAGCTTTTCCCGATGAGCCGGGGAGTGGGAGGGGGTCGGCAATGGGGGGGAGGCGGAGTCGGAGGAAAACGAGTGGAAAATCGAGAGACGAACGAGAATTGCTCCATGACAAATCACGGCGAATAGGGATATACAACTGTGACTTTTCCCTCTAATATCTCTCTATTTTCTTTTGTTTTCCCTTGGATTCAACAATTTTTGCTGACGAAGTATAAAATACGGGGGAATGATGATTACGGTGAGTCAATAGCGACTATATCCAATCGGGTTTCATAAAAAAAACAAATCGCAGAGTTTATCGATGGATTTTTGGGATTAAAGAGATTGAAGATTAAAATTGGCTCCGGCTATAATTGCCTGACTCTTTTGATTGGGGGGAATTGAGGGGTAATTGGAGATGCCAAAATACACTTGTAGATTTTTTTTTTCCCTAGTCAGGGATTATGGTAGAAGTTTGCGGAGGTACAAATGTTTAAGTGAGCTTTTTTATTATGTTCAATGAACAATTTACTACAGTTTTAATGAGGAGTTCATTTGGACTTTGAAATTAAGTCAATAAAAATTTTAAATGTGAAATTTTTGGAAATTTAAATTCAGACATTGTTCAAAAAATCTTCTCAGTATTTATCGAACGATTTTCGAGCTCCTTCAAGGCAAGAAAAAAAATCTGGGGTAAAAGGGCGGGAATTAATCCGATGGGGCTTCGAACTTCTGCGAAAAAAAAGTTTTGCCACTGCCTGAGGCGCACAAATTGTTTCCAGCAATTATTGCCTGCCTCTTTGATTGAGGAGTATCGAATGGATTTTTTTTGGAATTGAAAAAAACTTTCTTTTTATTTTGGAGAGTTAAAACCGGTTACGGGAACGCAATTCGTCTTCTCTCCTTTTTGTACATTAATTAAACTGGAATGAGCCGTTTCCACGATTTTTTTCTAACTAATGGCTATTTTTTATTTATAAAATTAATTGAGAGTTTAGCGAGACTGCCAGTCGATGATAAATGCCAATGACTATAACCAAAACGTCAAACAATAAATTTGATAATTTGAATGATATCAAATGACAGCATCAGAATTAGAAAATGATTGTATACCACAAGGCATCGGGTAATCCTTATTAATGACGATAATAACTCGACAATACCGGTGTTCTCGGCCAAGTACAACTACAGTTAACGGCAGAAACGTATGAACGGCAATTTCCCAGTTTCTGCGTTAGACAGTTGCCCTTTAATTATGAACCGATTGCCGTATATCTAACGATTCCGCCGGGCGATAGACCCAAAGGTAACTACGCACGAATTCTCGGAGAATTAGAACGTTGTAGACCGGAAAAAAATTCCCTTTGAGATCCCCGAAAGGCTCAATTTCAAACCCAACAATTGGAAAGCAAATCCTCTTTAATAAACGAATTTAATTTAACTTTCCGAGAATTTTTTTCAGGAGTATTTAATCAAATTTCGTAACATCAGATAATAAAATCAAATCGTTTGCATATTTTTCCGGATACTGGCCGCGTTGAAGACCGGCTATCACGAGAATATCTGCCAAATTAATTGATTAGATGCGCGATTCTGTTGGTCCAATGATAATCAAATTTAAATGAGTCACGCGATAGAGATAGAGAAGTGACTGAACAATGGCGCCCAGTACGTACTACGAATGTGGTTAAATGCGAAAATTGATGTGGCCAAGTGGAATATATACGTATGTCCACAAAGTGAGCATACAACCGACGCGGTATTTGTAATCAAGTTGGGTTTCTCGATCCGAAATAACTCGGGTTCAGAATATTTGCATTTAACTCATATTCTGTATCAAGTTTGTATTAATTAATTTATGGAGTCTGGCTTAAATATTTGGTGAAGTATCTCGCTATGATGATAAATTGAGTGAGTCCGACTCCGTTGAAATATTTTATCATTTTAATTCATTTTTTTGCTCTTTTGAATCGCTGGAATTGCCGAAATGATGTGCCGCCAATTGGAGTCATTGAAAGCCCATGGTCACCTGTCGCCGAGGTCAAGCCTGCGATCACGGAAAATCGACGCAATTTCGAAGTCATTGTGACACTCAATCGCGGACCGCATGGGCCCCCACTATAATATTCCATTTCTCCAGAAATCACTGAATCATTGGAGACGGTAAATATCGATGACATCACCCATCCCTCACGCCCGGGAGTGTTAGAAGAATCGACGTTATGATAAAAGTTTCATCCATACATATCGACGCTGGAGATTGACGGAACGGCTATTTCCATACATAAAGCTTCTCGCGTTTATACGAAACTTATCAACTCCTACAGTTATGTCGCGATTTTATGGTCAATATTTCCTCTTTCTTGCCTCCTTTACAGCATCTGTGCATGTTGTAGACGATTCTCTTTTGATATCTTCCGTATCCCGTAGCAATTTCTGACATTTCCTGCTTTTATGTTTTGAATTTCATCCTCCGGAGAAAATAATCCCTGGTCTCGCCCTCAATTTTTAATTTATTTAAATATATAATTCTTTGGAATCGAAGTTGTGAAATTGAAGATCATCTGAATCTCGACAATTGACAATTTTTTAATACACTGAGGGAAATATTCAATAAAAATTACGAAACAATTCGCGTGATCTGCTGGTGTGAATGCTTGTCAGCCAATTGTAGTCTATCACCGAAAAAATACGAAAAAATCTCGTGAAAGCGTCAAATCTACCAGAAATTTCAAAAATCATTGTACCCTAGAACACAACAACTCTTGAATGTTCCAGAATTTTACTTCTGCCCCAGACTACATTTCTAAACCTAAATCTTAGATTTTTTTGGTGGTAATTTTAACGTGTAAAATCCATAAACATCTAATTTCGAAATAGACCACTCAATTCCTTGGACTCATCAAAGATTCCCGTTAAATCATTTCAATAGCTCGATTCCCATGAATTTCTGGAGCTCCGCGCCATCGAATTCAAAATACCCATGAATATTTCGAGCTCTGGGAAAAAATCCGGGTGTACAACGCTGAGTGTGAACAAAGCTTTCTGTCCATCGAAACTCTCTGATTCTCCCCACTCTGCCGACAATTGTTCGGTTAATCGATCGATCTCGTGACGTACCAAATATGTAAATCCGTTTGTCAACACACGACAAATTTGAATATTGCTTTTGCAATTTGACGACTGATTTGACGTCCGCCAATAGCTAACACAATTGCACGGAGTCTCTACATGGATCTGTATGAATATTTGATGGCAGTGGGATTGCTCTGGAAGGTAATGTTTTTCCCCCTAAATTACTGGACAAGAATCCAGTGATTATTTTTGCGAAAACATTGAAATTAAATAATGAGCTTTCCGTTAATTTCAGATCATCTGCTTGAACACAATTTTGAAATGTCTGCGTGACCCTCAGAATATCGAGAGGAGGTACAATGGCGTGCACTTGATGACACAAGATACCCAGTTATCATGTTCCCTCGTCCAAATTTCAGAATCTCAAATTCAACGAGAATGATAGAACCGAGTTATTTGATCCAGCATAAAAGCCTTGGTCTGAAAAAATGTTTTCGACTCGTATTACCAATTACATGTTTTTTGTATCCATTTTATCATTATTATTTATATTTTTTAGCATGTGTGCGCCTGCAAATATTTGCGAATCTCATTGCAAAGGAAGAAATGCAAATTAGGAGAATAAATTATTAAATGAATGGGAGCATTATAAAAGTCCAGAATAAATTGACAATTTACAAATAACTTGGCTAAAAGAATAAATGAAAAGAGCGTAAGATGAAAGCCACCGCTAGTGGAAAAACTTCCACGTCTTGCAAATTGAAAGAGGCCCCGCTAAGCAGGCGTCTTACGACACTTTGCTCAGTAAATCCGAAGTACATTGCACTGTAAATTCAGCCTGCGTGGGTGGAAAGCGTCTGCCACCTCAGCAAAGGCAGTTGTGTTCATACTTTATTGTTGTTGGGAAACTCGTAATTCGAAGTTGGTAACATCGGTCCAACAATCCAACTCCTCTGGGAATTTCCCCTTTTCAACTGAGACAGGCATAATCTCCATCGTCAAATGGATAGTGGAGTGATTAAACTTCGTCAGTTGGGCAAAAATTAAAAGGAAAAATATCGCGAATTAATTCAAGCACTTCGAGAAGAAACCACTGACTGCTATTAACTTCGGGTGAACGCTGACGTGACCGTTATTTCAGAAATTATTTTCAGGAACTTTTAATGACAAAATGAGATTGGGTAAATCACTCAAAGGTCTAATTATTGTTCAAATGAGGAAGGCAATTTTTTTTTTAAAAAAGCTAAGGCAATTTTTGATTGTCGTCTGCCTAAACTGCAGATCCTTTTGATTAGTTCGAGCGGTATCTTCCGTAAAGGTTCTTCTACGAGTGATTTCCGGAAATTAATTTCTCGCCAGGATGCCCCGATAGAATATTAACATTATTACCGACATGGGGTCCTGGTGCAAACGTGGCATGTGAGGCAATACGAAAATTACGGTAAATAACGCGAGTCTTGGCTTAATGAGTTCCTCTGTCAATCCAATTTTGCTCGCAGTATTTAATTTTTTGTGCTGGTAGAAAAGTATTGATTTTAGCTGAGGGCCATTACCATAAATCCTGTGACAATCTCGAGGATGCATCAACACTCGAGTCTGATTGAGAACCCGGGGTGACCTTTCCAAGCCAACACCTGTCAGCGGAAGTAACCATAAATTCGTAATTTCTGTCGTTGCTTGAGAGCTGTTTACTGTTTTGAGGGCTGTTAATTCAGCGTTTACTCGCGAAGTGGTGACAAGGAGCGAAGTCAGAAGTGTTAGCTGAGGGAGATATTGACATTGGGTGTGCTTGGATTCTCCTATAAAAAGACCAATCTCTGATAGTGGATCAGTTGTAGAAAAGACGTTGTCAGGATTATCCGAGATTAGAATTTTATTTCGCTATTTTTTTTATAAAATTCCCAGTTTATTAACAGCTTGGAATTAACTTGATAAATATCCAGAATTAGCTGACCTTTTGTGAACGTCCTTTTAAGAAATTCAATATAATTATCCTGAAAATTAAATTAGGTGTGAATTTTCTTTAATATAATAAAAGGAAAATGAATGGGGAGTAGAGAATATTAATTGAATTATCAAAGTTTCTTCTACGCTTGGAGAATTTTGAATGGAAAATGGAGCTTAGCCTCGCATTAATACCGATTTTCATAGCTGCCTACTGCTGTACCTTGACTACTGGACATAAAACAGTCGCTTACTTCGGATCTTTGGTTGGCGAACTTTACAAGACACGTAGCCCCGACGGCATTCTCGTAGTATTGAGTACCAATGAACTTTGTGAGTACGAATAATTGACGGAATAATAATTGTTGACTAAATGTGTGAACAATAATTGAAAATATTTTACTGCATGGAGAAAAATATTTAACAAAAATTACGCGTAATTTTCTGAGGTCAATGATCTTCAGGCAATTTCTGTAGGAATTGGAGAGAATAAATCTGTAACGTTCTGTAAATTTTGTCCGTCACTGAAGAAATACGAAAAAATCACGTAATTTTTCTGGAAGAGGTAAAATCTAACGGAAATTTCCAGAATTATTCTATCCTAAACCATAAAAATTCTTGGCAGCCTCAGAATTTTTAAGGAACGTTAAAAAAAATTAAAGAACGGATTATTAAAGGTCTCTCTTACTGGGACTCATGGCCAGCCATGAGGCCCGGACGGATGAGTAATTTTTACGAAATAGATCGTAGAATTTACGTGACCTGAAAATTTTTTATAAAATTTTACTTCTTCAATTTCACTTGTTAAATTTTTTTTAAATATTTCTCTCCGAGTGGGAAATCCTGGAATTTCATCAACCGAATTTCCTCCGGAATTCGCGGCATTAATCTAAAAAAATTCTCTCACGAATTCCAATAATTAGGAAGTCCATGTGAATTTGCAGCTTTCGAGAGTTTCACATGTTGGCACGAGATGTCAAGAAAAATGTCAAATCTGGGCAGAGCAACAGATATCGGCAACTTTCACGAATTAACACGAACATTGCAGTGGTACCACCATCACAATGTTCGCCCGCTACTTGTGGTTCACATTAGAAACATGAGGGAAGTGGATTTGTTCGCGAGAATCACAAGAACTCTGAACCTGAACTACCGTCGTTGGGTGATATTGTTCTCTGGTGACAGTAACGGAGATCCGTGTCCGTTTTGTCGTCAGCCGCAGGGCAATCCGTTCAACTTGAAATTCAACTCGGAAGTAATCGTCGTTTGCTGCAACACGACAATCATCGAAGAATGGTGGACAATCACTGGTAATCATACTGAGGTAGCGCCAATAGCCGAGTGGATAGACGAGGATCGGGGAATTCATTGGCTTTCTAATAAATTTCTTTACGAGCGGAGGTCCTCCCTCGAAGGTCGACCATTTCGCATTGGCATTGTCAAGGTAAATTACTTAATCTATGATAATTAATTTTGAACGCATTATCAAGAAATTTAGTCTCTAATTAAGACACTAATTTTTGTAAAAAAATAGATCCCCAACAATTATAAATGATAATTTAAAAAGAAAAAAATGAAAAATTCGAAACATTTTCAAAGAGCGTTTTTGACAAGTTTTGAAAAAAAAGTGAGTTGAGCGTAAAATCAAAAATATTAAATAACTGGGCGGTATAATTGAGAGACCGGAGGACGTGAAGTGACAGGCGATTAACATCGCAATTATTCGTCAATTTTTTTCTCGCGGAAAAGTTTAAAATTGCAGATATTTTTTGGAATTTTTTTCAAAAATCCTGTTTTAAATTAATGGTCCGCTCGTGGAGGATTGGAGGATTTCTCTTCCAGCCTCCCATGTTGACATCTACTCACTCACCCATTTCTCAATATTTTCCAGAAACGCGTTTGAAAAATATTTCTAATTATCTCTAGTTTTTTTGTCAAAGATATATTTATAATTCTTGGGACTTTACTTAAAATTCTCCGCTAGGGATCCGCCGACATCTGGAAAGAAAATGATAAACTCTGCGGATATTTGGGGAGAGTCGTCACTGCCTTATCCCAGGCCATGAACTTCACCATATCATCAATAAAAATTGAGCGCTCCTACGGGCGTTGGGATCCAGAGATATCAGAATGGAACGGAGTACTCGGAAAACTCCGCCAGAACGAAGTTGACATGGGCGTTTCGTCATTCATAATGACCAACGAACGCTCCGAAGTGGCGGACTTTACGCTCGCAACCGTTCGCCAGGACTCCCGATTATACATTCGGAAACCTGGAGCGAACAATGTCCAGTGGAACGCCTACTTCGAGGTCCTCAATTACTCTATTTTCCCTCCCCCCTCCCGAGTTTCCGCATTCTCAATCAGTCTTACTTGAAAAAACGCTTAGAATCGCTCCATCTCGAATATTACCCACGTAAAATGCAAAAAACCGCGGAAACTTCTTTCCGCCACTTCTGTATGTGTATTCCTATGTATTTTCGGCTCAGGAATTCAATGCCATTCACCCCGAGTCGATCGGAAGATTAGTATACGAGTTGTCCGCGAAAAACCAAATGATCCCAAAAAACGCTTAGAATCGCTCTAGCTGCAATAGTACGGCCGTAAAATGCAAAAAAACGCGGAAACCCCTTTCTGCCTTCTCCGTATGTCTATTCCTATGTATTTTCGGCTCAGGCATTCAATGCCGTTCACCCCGAGTCGATCGGACGATTGGTTTTCGAGTTATCGGCGAAATTGATTAATCCAGTTTTCGCTGTCCCGGATATATGGGCGTGAAAAAATACTTTCAATCGCCTGTGAGGGCTCAAACTTACCAGCTCTTTAGGAAATTTCCTCAGGAATCCAATGCCGTTGAGAGCGAAGCGATAGCTGCT
>JAPYZM010001057.1:0-30672 GCA_030522845.1 Psyttalia concolor
ATTCTCGTGAAACACTGACATGAATCTAATATGATAATTATGGTCTCTACGTACCACAAAAGACTTCGTTTCGAGGCTTCGACTTGAAGACATTTCACCATTAAACGGTTCCCATGGTATCCCAACATGACTTTCAGTCGGATCTCATTATATGTTTCACATATGACCCAAATATGATCAGTATCATAACAGTATCATAGTTCAGATCCTAATCCTTCGCAATCAATCTTTTTTGACTTTCGATCAGGAGAACCCATGGGAACTTGCACCAGACCCACAAGCTCAAAAAGTATTTTCCCGCAATTATATCGACAGGTGCTAATGCGTCCCTACGGGTAGCGTGTGGAGGAGTTTGGTGTTTCTGGCAGAAACCTCATAGTTTTCATGACAGCTAATGTTTCAAGTCCTCATAATTATAACGTAAAATAAGAGTGTCCCTATGTATTCCATGTGTCTCCATAATGTCATCATCCGACACCGCGAATGTCGAATTAGAAAATAAGTATTATTTTCAGTGGAAAATTTGGTTCACTCTAATGGGTTAATATCGTTTTTAGGACATGAAGGCACGAAATAAATCATAATTTAATTGATCTTTTTAGGGGTTTATTTACTGCAAGAGAATGAAACAATCGTATTGTTTCGAGATCTCAAAAACGAGATCATTGTAATGAAATGAAATTGTTCATGTAACCGGGAATATCAAGAAATGTAACTGAAAATAGAACTTATTACTTGGTTATCTTTTTCTTTTGCGTATGAAGCCAGGTACGTAATTGAGCGACAGTACGTCCTCTCAAACAGTCATTACTACGAATTAAGTTTTCCATTTCTTTCCCAGGAGGTAGACACCCATTATTCAAATTTTCTCCAAATGCTTTAAAGACAATGGTACTTGACTCCATGTCCCATTGACGTTTTGGCGGCGAACAATCAGACTTCCCGAATGAAGGATTCTGTCGAGCCAGAGATGGAGTGGAATCTCGTTCTATTGCAGAGTAGTCGCTCGAGATGGTGCGTTCATTGGAGGAGAATCGTTTTGTAGTACTTGGTGGTCTAGCCTCTTCATATGATGACTCACCGTCGGTAGATTCACCTTGGATAATGGTGAGAATGAGAGCTTCACAATATCTGTTGCTGCAACTGGCTGGCGATAAATCTGATGATGAATATCTTCATGATGGCCCATGAAGTTTGCAAGTTCTTTTACTTGAGTGGCCTACAGATTCAAGTGAATGCAACGAGTAGCGATGTGCTTACGTAACTGAGTATCGCGGAGTAAATTAGGTATAGCAGCCTCACACTTTTGTGAGTATTCCCTCATTAAATTGCAAGCTCTAAGGAATTTGTGACGATCTTTATTATCAGAAGGGAGTCCAAATAGGTGAGGATTACTTTCCGGCACACCAGCAGCTCCCCGATTCGTTATGATAGATTTCAGGCATTTCAAACCATCCTCATCTACCAAAACAGGGACAGTACGATTCCGCTTCCCACGAATTTCAAAGCGTACATATTGGTTTGCCAGGGCTTCTCCGTCAGCGCTCAGCGACTCCTTATCAGACTCCTCATATGTCTCCTTATCAGACATATCATTTATTTTCCCGATAGCTAAGAAAATCTTCGATATATAATCTTTCCAGCTCTCCAGGTCGACGTCGATTAAAGATGAGTAACAATAGCAACGTAGTTTCACCTAATTTCTTCCAAGATACGATTGAGAATTTTGTTGTCACTTCTTTCAAATATTTATGTCTGTCATTAACGATGTAACAGCACAATTTCTTCACGTCTTCTGTAGAAGGCAGAATTACTACCTTCCGTCTGCGATGTTAAGTCTGAGTCTCGCTGACAGCTCTGTTCACACTAGTGCCATAGTCCTCATGAAGTAATTTTATGAAGTCTTCTACTTGTTTCTGCTTCTCAAGCATTTCTTTTTTTATGCACTCCGATCTAAGAACTTCTCCGAGATACTTGATGAGTGTCCCTAGAAGAGAAGCCACTGCAGGATGGTTAAATGTTTTTGTTCCTGGAAGAAACCCTGCTACTGCTCTGACAGCATCAATCATGGAATCATAGTTCCGTGCTTGGAATACATCAATAGTAATATCAATACGTGGATTAATAGATCTCCAGAAGAAATCGACCGAGGAGACGTATCCTAGCACGAACCATTTGATAAAGGTGAGGGTTTGTGGCATATTTGTCACACTGTTTATTTGCGAACAATATAACCAATTCATCATATCTAACTGTCCGTACCACGTCATCTTCTCGAAGGTAGGGAAAATTTGCTTTCGCACATCAGCATTTGCTCGTTGATGCAACCTTGCTGAAACTTTTTTCCCCATGACCATCACAATTCTCTCATTTTTCGTAGATCATTTACATTTACATTATCTACGAGTACATTTAGCCCAGTGATGATGGAACTCTTTTCTCGCATATTGACCTTTGCAATTCCCGCAAGCTATGTAATCCCTTGCTGTCTTTCCCCTTTCAGCGGCTGGACGTTTGCATACTATTAACAAACCATTATTAAAGCGTTTATCTGTATTATAAAGGTGATCTCCGTCTTTTCGAATTTTTGCAATGATGTCGAGACGTTCTGTAGTTCGTGGTGGCAAAGCAATGAATGAAGAATTTTCTTACTTCTTCTCTGTCTGAATGGCGAAGTTCCAAGTGTCTAGCAAGTTTAGCATGAAGTTTGTGACAGAATAAACAGAAATGTTTCTTAGCCGTGGATGAGGTTGGATCAACTCGCAAATCTGTGTCGTCTGGGGAAGATTTCTGAGGCTCACTACCAATTGTTATATTCAAAGATTCTGAGAAAGTTTTTTCTGCTTGAAGAACCTCCGCCAGTTCTTCATCGTCTGATCCCCATTGATCGCCATGGTTTTTCTCGTTTTCAGAATCTGATTCGTCATCGTCACTTGGCTGATAGTCTTCATCATCATCCTCATAATCGGATTAATTAAATTCGAAAGATACATTTTTTTTCGAGAAGGCTGAAGGTCTGCCGTTTGCGTTTCAGTTACAGTGTCACTCGCCATTGTTGAGTTTGAATCATCTGAGGCTTGCGAACCACAAGGCAACTCATGTATTTTTTGCGGTTCCTTGCGAAAATGTTAGCCAGTATCTGAATTTTTCAATTGTTGGCATTGATGAGAATTTTGTCAATATCATCCTTTTTTTTACATCTTTTAGCCAATACTACATCGACAAGCTCATGTCCGATAATTGGCGGCAGTGCTTTCCTTTTCAAGATTTTCTTTTTTCATCTACCTCCTCTATTTTTGCAAGCTCCGAATTATTGGCATTGAGAATTTGTTCATTTACATGGCTGATGACGGGGGATTCACGACAGAGCTGGACATTTGTTGGATGATCACCGTGATTATTCTTATGAGGGTAGTCACTACACCCAACAGCAAATTGATTTTCGGAGCTTCCTTCCTCGTCAAAACCAAGTTCATGGGTTTCTTTTGCTGCATGCAAATTTATCAAGGGGTTGATGGATTGATGTTCTCGTGATGAGCTAATAGTGAATCGTGATTCAAGATGTGGAATGCTCGATTTAAATTCACCTGTTGAAATAAATACATCGAATTAGACATTGTAAATCTATAAATCAATTAGATGTTAATTGATACATGTATTGATCATATCGCGAAAACTATGACCTTTTCGGTATTGAAATATAATCTTGTCATACTCTCAAAAAAATCTGAAAAAATTCTGTATTTCTGTATTCTGTATTTCTTCATTGAAAACATTCACAGTGATTTTCCTTAGATTTTGTTCAGCAAAAGAAAAACTACTTAAGTGACAAGAAAAACCAACAATTGACATTAGAAAAACCAACAATTGTCGTCAACAACACTCCTCCCCACTCTACGCAGTACGTGGTTACCGACACTCTCAGGCGCGCCCTCGTTTACGCCCATAAAACTGAGACGTAACTGGGAGCAACAAATGAGAACACGCACCATATGAAGTGACATAATTAGCATTCCTTTTTTTCAGGAAAGTTTTTTATTGCGAGTGGTCTATCTTCCAGCATAGAAACAAGTGTAAAAAATTGCAGAAAATTTTCCAAAATGTTTTCAAACTGCTTTTTTTAAATTACCGCCCTATCTGTCAAGGATTGTGAGGCTTCGCATTTCAGTTTCCCCCTCGTCAAAACCAAGGTCATGGGTTTCTTTTGCTGCATGCAAATTTATCAAGGGGTTGATGGATTGATGTTCTCGTCATGAGCTAATAGTGAATCGTGATTCAAGATGTGGAATGCTCGATTTAAATTCACCTGTTGAATCTCTCCCCATTTATATAATTACCCATTTTTCATTCTTCTCTTAATTCACTACGTTCGTAATATTGCTCAGAAGGGATACTTGAAAATATTTCAAAATTTTTAACTGCCCGATTGGAAGTTCTTGGTTTTACTTTGAAAATGAAATTGTTAATTTCATGAGATGTCGATGTTTCATGACGAGTAAACCCCCCCCCCCCCGTGACATTTACACAAGTGTATGTATGGATGGGTGAAAAACGTTTTAATAAGTTCATAATTCATTTTGGTGAATTTCAGGAAATCTTCATTTTTTCCCTTTTATGAACTCGATTTATTATATCCCTATCCATCTTTTTTCCTCTAAAAAATCACTAATTCTACTCAATTCCCATGATCATTTTTGAGTGTACTACCGAAATATTAAAAATTCGGAATTTTCTTAGTTCGTCAGTGTGCTTGAAAACCTATCTTCTCCTGCTTTTGAAGAGAGTTAAAAAAGAAATGTTGAGATGATATTCAACAAATTATTTCGATAAGCGAATATTTCAATGACAAAAAAATTCATATCTTCATTTGGGAAAGGTCGGAAATAGTATATATTTCAGCACGTGTGGTGCAATTTCGTTTTCAACGTGTGTGGGGTTTACAGCATGAGCTGTAGGCGAGTGATGTAACCACACACGTTGAGGACGAAATTTCCCAACAAGTCCTGAAATAATTTTATGCCACTCCTCTCTGGAACCGGCTGAATTAGGCGCAAGGCGCGAAGCGCCGAGTGCGTAATCAGCCGGTTTCAGGCAGGAGTGGCATAAAAATTTTTACTTGCCAGACCGGAGTTCTGATGGAAAATAATGTGGGAACCATCCTTGCAGTTATTGATTTAGTCATACCCAAAAGTTCCAAACTAATATTATTGGTCGTCAATTTTTGTAAACGAGACTTACTCATGTTAGTCTGCGCATAAAATTGTCCTAATTCAACATCAAACAACACCAGCAGTATATCAACCGAAAAAATGAGATAATTTATACGATTATTATTACCTTTTCTTTTTCCGTTTTCTGGTTCTAACTCAACGAGTCTTGAATTGGAGAGACTTTCATTCTGATTCAATACATCTATATTCGGATATGTTTTGTCCTTTTCTGTCATTTTCCTGAACTGCATCTCCATCATCTCTGAGTTCTCTATGTCACACATATGTTCTTTACCATCCACATCTTCCTCTCTCGGTAGCTTATCGACTATTTCATCATCATATTTAGAGGTAGTGGGTATTAAAGTCTCGCCTCTTCTCTTATTGTACCCTGAATTGTCATTTTCGACTATAATATCACGACATTCACATTTATCCTCCTCTATGGCGTATTTAGGTTTGCCAATGGAGTTCATATTCAATTGATTGGATTTGTGGTCCAACCCCGAAGAAGGAGAGACGTTCTCGTCGATGATAGAACTTGATTCAATTATTGATGACGTCCCACCAATGGATTGCTCGAAACTCTGCTGAATTTTTCCTTCTAATTTCGGTAACTCATCAATTGTGCTACTGAAAGTGGGTTTCCCCACGGATTCAAATATAGTCGGACTTTTCAATCCAATTTGAAACATAGTATCAGGAAGTGTCTCGTTAATGACACAATATAAAATGGAGGAATTAATAGATACGTCGTTCAGACTATTCCTTTGATCATCTGATGCTTTACCGAGATCCAGGTATGTTGCCGATAGAAGTGCTGGCTGGGGAGGGGAAATCCTTATACCGGCGAAGGAGATCAGAAATGCAGAATCTCGAAGCGCTGTCGGCGGACGAGAGACGAAGGAGCCTGAAAATTTGGCAGCTTAGCTCGCTTCTACCAAGGGGAGATGGACTCATCACTTGATCCCTAAAGTGTAGCGTAGGTAAGTCGTAAGCATAGTGAAGTTAATTATTATCTTTGTCAAATGCTTTCAGGACATGGGTGTTTCCGGGCTTCTCTTCATAAATTTAAGCATGAAGATTCGCCAGAGTGTATCATTTGCATAGGGATGGCTGATGATGCGGAACATGTGTTCTTCACATGCCCCCGCTTCAGGGAAAGAAGATCGTACCGGAAAATTTGGTGGAAGCCATGATATCATCGCAGGTAGCGTGGGATGCAACAAGTCACTTTGCTGCTCCCACTATAAGGGAACTCCGAAATGAGGAATGCTCGCACAAGGCAGCACTATAGGTGAGAAATGCCTGGGAACCTCCTAATTGGACATAACATCTTTTCAGATTAGGAGGACGTACATGAAATAGAACCGCGGAAGAGCAATGAGCAGACAACCTCCTCGCGAAGTAATACCTAACGGTGGTGCCACGAGGTATGAAGGTCCCGAAGATTAGAGGTAATGAGAGGAAAAAGGGTTTTACTGAGTAAAAATCTCAGATCTGGTTTGTAACATCACTTTACCAGAATCTTTCTGAAGATTTCCCTCAAACCTCTAAAAAAACACACCCACACACACCCACACACACACACTCCTCCTGGGAACTGTAGGTCCTTGATGTTGGTGGAGGAGCTAAAGGAATTCATCCCGACCAAGAAGCAGTTCAAACCCCCCAATGTCAAAGTGTTCACCGTGCTGATTTCTGGAAGGCGCCAGGGGTATTGGCCTCAGTGACCGGGGCTCTACTGAGGTGGTCTGTAAATTTCCTAGGTACTCGTGGGAACAAGATGGAGACAAATAAAATACTAGAGAAGAAGAGGGATGAAACGAATATCGTTCGGGCTCAGAGCAAGACGGAAGAATTACCTGCAACGGCCTCGGAGTGGAAGCAGGTACAATTAAATAAGAAGCAGACAGTGCAGCAGCGCGAAAAACTGCAGACAAAAAAGAAAAAGAAGCTGAAGGCACCAGTAGTGAGGCCCAACGCTCTGATTGTGCATCCGGAGGACAAGAAGCAGTACTCGGAAGTGCTCAAACCGGTGAAGGAGCAGATACCTGCCGACCAGGCTCGTGATTGCGTCCACAAAATCCGCAAGACTGCCACAGGAGATATGCTGATCATCCTATCGAAGGCTAAACAAGAAGAGGCTGACAGCTTGCATAAGGCTATAGCTGAACTCCTCGGGAACGAGGCAGACGTTCTAAACAAGGGGCCACAGGAAGAACTGGAGATGAGGGATCTTGACGAACTGACCACGAGGGATCAAGTACTAGAGGCTCTGAAAATTGCAGCTGGGGTGAACTGCCAAATTGTCCCGGACGCCATCTGGTCTCTATGCAAGGCCTATGGAGGTCCCCAGACTGCATCAGTAAGGGTGGCCTCAGCAGTTGCGGAGAAAGTCCTAGGCGATCGAGGCAAGATCCGTATCGGATGGGTAAACTGCCGAATCCGACGGATGGCGAGAGTGACCAAGTGCTTCAAGTGCTGGCACTATGGACACCTCGCTATCAAATGCAAGAGTCAAGTGGACAGAACAAAGCTCTGTACAAAGTGTGGATAAAATGGACAAAAATCTGCGTCCTGTGACAAACAGGCCCGTTGTGCTTTATGCGCTGAAAAGGATCCATCAATGGACTTGTCCGATGTGGTTATTCGCACCCCCGCCGTGTCTCGTGTCTCGTGTCTCGTGTCTCGTGTCTCGTGTCTCGTGTCTGAAGAATGATACATGGAACACATGTGTACGCTATTAGCCTAGGGCTCGTGCCTCGTTCGTGCCTCGTGCCTCGTGTCTCGTGCCTCGTGTCTCGTGCCTCGTGCCTCGTGTCTCGTGCCTCGTGCCTCGTGTCTCGTGTTTCGTGTCTCGTGTCTGAAGAATGATACATGGAACACATGTGTACACTATTAGCCTAGGGCTCGTGCCTCGTGCCTCGTGCCTCGTGTCTCGTGCCTCGTGCCTCGTGTCTGAAGAATGATACATGGAACACATGTGTACGCTGTTAGCCTAGGGCTCGTGGCTCGTGGTTCGTGCCTCGTGCCTCGTGTCTCGTGTCTCAAGAATGATACATGGAACACATGTGTACGCTATTAGCCTAGGGCTCGTGCCTCGTGCCTCGTGCCTTGTGCCTCGTGCCTCGTGCCTCGTGTCTCGTGTCTCGTGCCTCGTGCCTCGTGTCTCATGTCTCGTGTCTCGTGTCTGAAGAATGATACATGGAACACATGTGTAGGCTATTAGCCTAGGACTCGTGCCTCGTGCCTCGTGTCTCGTGTCTCGTGTCTGAAGAATGATACATGGAACACATGTGTACGCTATTAGCCTAGGGCTCGTGCCTCGTGTCTCGTGTCTCGTGTCTCGTGTCTCGTGTCTCGTGTCTGAAGAATGATACATGGAACACATGTGTAGGCTATTAGCCGAGGGCTCGTGCCTCGTGCCTCGTGCCTCGCGCCTCGTGCCTGGTGCCTCGTGTCTCGTGTCTCGTGTCTCGTGTCTCGTGTCTCGTGTCTCAAGAATGATACATGGAACCCATGTGTACGCTATTAGCCTAGGGCTCGTGCCTCGTGCCTCGTGGTTCGTGCCTCGTGCCTCGTGTCTCGTATCTCAAGAATGATACATGGAACACATGTGTACGCTATTAGCCTAGGGCTCGTGCCTCGTGCCTCGTGCCTCGTGCGTGTCTCGTGTCTCGTGTCTCGTGTCTCGTGTCTCGTGTCTCGTGTCTCGTGTCTGAAGAATGATACATGGAACACATGTGTAGGCTATTAGCCTAGGCCTCGTGCCGCGTGCCTCGTGTCAAGTGACATTTCACGGGGATTTTTCGAGCCCTAAGTAGCATTTTACAGCGTGGGCCGACCCTCCTCTCAACGACAACCCAATCACATCCTTCACTCCTCCCCTTTTCATTCCCCGGGATAAAATATTCGCGTCTCTGATGATCTCTCTGAGGCTCCCGAGACTCTCCGAGACTCGGCGCGAGCTCACTAGCATCCCTATAGATCTCTTGAAGGTTTCGTTACAGCAACCAAGATTACGGAGATTTTTAGTCTGTCTCCCGGAGACTGGCACTTGGAAAAATTTTCTCATAACAGACACGACATACTCATGACAGATTCGGACATAATTTTTCTTTCAATTTCAATGTCTATGTTTCCCTTTGACATAATTGTAATGTCTTAGGTTCAAGGGTTTTCAAATCAACAAATGACAAATCGCAGTGAGCCTATCGACACATACGATACATATTCTTAGTTAGAAACTTAAATGGAAAATTACACTATTCATCAATCAATATTTTCACCTTAATAATTTCAATCATTAGCATCGCTTCTTGACCCTTTAATAATGTAGAAGGAAAATGCGTGAAAGACATTTGGGACAAGAAATATACACAGTCGATTTCTTTTCCATTGCTTATTTCCATCGCCATCTCACATCCCTGATATTTAATGCCACAAACAAAATAATTTTTTGTGTGGAAAATTCGGGATTCCACGTACAAAAAAATTCACTAAAATATCATAGCGAAATCGCTAGAAAACTCCATTAAAATTCTATAGAAATTATTTATAGTTTCTATAAAATTTCCATTGGAATTTTACTAAAAAATTCAGTTTGTTTTTTGCGCTTTAAATTTTGAATTTTTGTTAGAATTTTTCTACAACAATTTTTCTGCATATATAAATTACTTAATGAATGATATGCCATGTGAAAACCATATTTCAAATAAAGAATTGTTTCAACATTAATTAAAATCATAATTTTATTGTATTAATTTTTCGAGAATTTTCGCGAAAATCTCTCTCACGGAGACTCGAAGTGAGGCTCTTGACGGCAGACTAGGAGAGATAGGCATTGAATCTCTCCGTAGTCTCTCATAGTCTCCGCACGTGCGTCCTTCTGAGACTCAAAGTAGGTCTCTGAGGAGTCTCTCTTCTGGCGCGGAGAGAGACTGATTCGGGAGACGGAGACGCAAGTCTCTCGCTGTTCAAAGACTCCATATTTTTTGTCCCGGGTCTACATACAGCGTTTTACGAACAGTTGAGAGGAGTGGGGGGGGGGGGCCCGAGATGTAAAATGCGAGATTAGGGCTCGAAAAGTGTCCGTAAGATGGCCCTTTACACGGGAGAATGATGAAAAACAAACAACAGAAGGGCATCACTGTCACGGCCGCTTGCGGTCGTGGCGGCGCTAGTAAATTTTACATTTCGGCGAAAATTGAGGATTAGTCCAGTAAGTTTTGTTGGCCTGCGCAGTAAATATTCCGGGAAACTCCAGTGATTTTTGATGAATTTCACATGACTTTTCATCAGAGCAGTGCCATATCCCGCGTTTACTAATACGAGACCAGTAATTTTTCGTACATATTTTTCTCCGCGTAGTAATCTAAGCCAAATACGAGAAAATATAATGAAACCTTTTTTGTAGAACTCATTCCGTTTTATAAAAATTGGTCTGGCTGGTCGTTCGCTCGCTCACATTTTACGTGGATAGCAGTTCGTCGGTGTTGTTGTTCGCTCGCTTCGTTCGCTCACTTTGCGACTGAGTTGAAGTGGGTGTGACGCATTACAGATCGGACCAATAACTCCCCGACCAATATACTTCGTCCATTACGAAATGAAAAATACGTGAAAAATGATCGAATTAGTAAAAAAAATGTGATTTTTCACGTAATTTTGCAGATTTTGGTGGAAAAACGGGAGAATTATCTATGAAATCATCTTCATAATCTCTGAAATAATGAGTTGCATGGATATGCGTTCATTCAAATCAAAAATACTGAAAAAGCGCTCGAATTGATTTTCACAGCGTCACTTTTGACTTTTCACTGGAGAAAAAAATGGAGAAACGTTATAGCGATCGTTTCCAAAATCTGATCAGTCCTACCGAGACACATCGCTTGAAATAAAAAATTGATACTGAAAAAGCGATCAATTTGACTTTCACAGCATCACTTTTTACTTTTCACTGAAGAAAAACTGGAGAAATGTTGAAGCGATCGTTTCCAAAATCTAATGAGTTTTAAGTTACATCGAGATGCATCGATTGAAAAAAGAAAAAGTTGAATCGCACCATTCGTTCAGGCGGAATCGTGTACCAAAATTTGAGTCACATACAATCGCACACACACACACAAACACACACACACACAACGTATTAGAATGCTTCGAAATGCGATGAAACGTGAAGATATCGTGAAATCTCTACTTTCGATTTTCGGGGGCATTACAATAATTTCCTCCCTTCGAGTCGGGAAGTTAAAAACGGCTCTATAGAAAATTTCACTGTCGTGTTTGGTGTAGTATGAACAAGTCGAAAGAATGCAAGGAATTTTTTGGAATGTTTAATTTTGCTATAAAAAAACTACTGGGCGTTTACACATAAAACTTGGCAGAAATATTGTTAATTATGATACAAAGACTGTGTCATATTATCAGATTAAAAAAAAAATAAGTTTTTTAGTTATTCTGATTTTTCGAAACAAAATGTTTTTACCGTACCATTTTTAAAAGTGCATGGAATCAACTTTTTTTGTGCGCATTTCATATGCTATACTATCTGCTCCTACTATCTATACTATCTACTCCTTGAAACGGAATTATGATATTTATCGTCCTCGAGTGACGTTTTACGAAAATGGAAACTTGTTTTTTATCATTAAGGATATTAGGGCGTGGACTCGGGATAAAAAAAAAGCAGCCAATTTTATGAAATTTTTCTCCCGTATTAATTGATCCACTTGGACGCCTCTTGCAAAATTTCAAGAGCCATAGGAGATAGACATTAATGAAAATTAATTCTAAAGTTGCTACTTATACATGGAGTTAAAGGGAGTGCGATAACTAATGCATTTTCCCTACATTATCCAACAGTCAGCAATGTAGAAAAAAGACTTAATTTATCGATCACCGAGTCAACTTCGTGTATAAGGAGCAACTTTAGAATTAGTTTTCGTTAATGGTTTTCTCCTAGGGATCTTAAAATTTTGCAAGAAGCGTCCAAGTGGATCAATTAATACGGGAGAAAAATTTCATAAAATTGGCTGCTTTTTTTTTATCCCGAGTCCACGCCCTAATATCCTTTTAAAAAAGACAAAATTTTCAAGAAATTATAACTCAATCAACAAATTTTTTTTTCTAAAAATTTAATCGGAGCTGTATATTGTAATACAGAACGTAGAAAAAAATCACAGACGAAATCGGAGACATCGATTTTTTTCGATTTCTGATTTGGCGAGGAATTGCTCACTTGCAAGCATAAGAATGAGGGCCGGCAATATAGAATTTCTTGTTATCCGTGGTAATCCTAGGGAAATATTTCTTTCGTGAAAGTATTTGGGTCAGACTGCGATCGAATGCATGATGTCTAGCACAGAAGGTGGCTATATTTCAAATTCATCAATACAATGGAACTGAACTGTGAGTCATTAATTATTCCGTAAACAATTGCAATTGAATTTCTCAAGTTATTGCTACATGCTGACTGTTGAAATAACTCTGACTTTCTTTCTTGATTTTGAGAATCACCACATTTGCATTTCAGAATCCGCGTGAAAAAAACTTTCAACGCTCAAAAATTTCAATAGAAAAAGTTACCTAGAAAAATTCAATAAAATTTCAAAATACATGGTATTTTTCCAATAGAATTACCAATAGGAATGTGAAAAAATCACATAGAATTTTCCATAGAAAGCTTATAGAAATCCGATAGAATTTGCTAGGGAATTCGCAGAGATTTCTATGAAATTTTCCCATACGTATCACGCCAATTCAAACCGACAAACCCTAAGACGTGACAATATACAAACTATTTCTAAATATCCTTTAGCCATCTCGACAGAATCCCCCTCAAAGATTGAGGAAATTTGGAATTTTTATCGTTAAATAAACAAGACATAGCATCATGACAACGATGACATCGATCAATCCTTCTCTTCTCTCTTCTTTCCGAATATCCTTACATATGAAGGAGAATCTAATGGCTGCCGCACAAAAATTGATTTGAACGAAGTCCATAAGCAATCAAAATGACGGGTGCGTGATCTCGACAGTATCGAATTGAATAAAGTCGAAGTCGAAACTTGAAAGAGACACATGCTTCAGTAGATTGTACCAGATGGCTTGGAAACAATGCGCGTGATGAATTTGAAGATTAAACTAGGTGGTTATAGTGCTTCGTTCGCGCACTCACTCAGTAGTCGGGTTCGTAGATGGTACGCATATTGTGCTTCGCTCGCTCCGTAGGTTGTTACGTTGATCACTGCTGTATTGATGTCGGTGTGACCCGATCGGGCCGCAACGAGAACTTCCCGATTCGTCTAGTCCCCATAACAAATAATTTCATCACGGAAAATTCTTTACCCCTTCGAAATACTAAGATATTATGGAAAAAACAGTTTTTTGATGAAATTTGATAAGGACCTTGTTTGAAACGTAGGTAATTTTCTCTCAGTCTAACGGTCGAAATAATTCGGCAATCTTCGAAATTAATCGGGTCAGCGGGAAAGACCAGAAAATCACACAGAAAGACCTTTTCAGTAATCGCAATTCACCTTTCGAGGTGTAAACACAATTTTATATAGTTGCGTTTCGCCTCTCAGTATATCACCTCTTATCTCTGAACGGTTTCAATACATCACTCGTTCAGAGCGTTTTAACGTGTTTTCTCAGTACATCTCCAATACTAATTAATCTCAAGTACAGTCACCGTTAATTATGAACAATTTTGAATACATCACCAGTGCTAAGAACTAATTCAGTTTATAGTGAGATAATCACAAGTGACAATTATCAGTGTAATTTAGTGACGCTTGAAGTGGTTCGACTCCAATAATAAATTAGCATTTTTAACAAATCAGACTTTCAACTTATTTCCAACCGGCATATCCTCTATTCCCCCAAATCCACCCTAAACTTAGTTTCTCAACAAACAGACCTTTTTTGTAGAGCATGATGAGATCTACAAAAAAGTTAATTACAAAAAATTCGCTTTCTCCTCTACATTCGGAAATATTATCAAAAAACCGTTCTTTTGCATGTTTTTCCTGAATTTTTGGAACGAACAATGAAACGATTCCGTTCAAAACCTTTTCAGCTCTAAGTTAAGTGAAAACCTATCGATTGAGCCCACCCGGCTCAAAATCGACTCAGCCAACGCGGAGAAATCGTTGTCGAAATTTTTGGTGGACATACTATCACACATCAGTCCAAAAACTATCAGAAAATGTTCAGGGGACCTCAAAACGTAAAGATCTGATGAAAACTCAATTTTTGATTTTCGGACCAATTACAATAACTTCCCTATAAGTCGGGAAATTTACACGAACAAAGGAAAAAAATGATTAAAAAGATAGTGAAACATGTTCAACTACCTGCCATTATGTCAAATATAGTTTATCTATTGAATCTGTGAGAAACGCTTCTCACAGGGCAAAGAAATTTTATTGTCAATTTTATTAGGATATTTTTGTCTACGAAATCACTGTAAAGTATATTCGAATATTATAATCAAGAGAGACAGTCGAATTCATGAACCGAAAAATTTTAATGGAGTAGTAACCGCGCTCGCCGTGAGGCTACGCACGGTCGCGAGGTCTGCTCGCTAGAGAATACTCGAATCTGAGCCTTTAGATAGGACTCGCTAGGCCAGGTACGGACGGTTACGGTCCTCGGGAAAATCGAACCCGTACACTGGTCGTACACCGTCTCGCGGATTGCGAATAGGTGAGAAACGACCAGGTACAATTTTTTGTCGTTTATTAGTGAGGGTTAGTCTCTCATAGTCGAGTCAAGTTAAGAGAGAAACTAAACTCCCGCCAGGGACAGCACCGCTGTCCTAGTCGAAGCATTTTGGTGGAGAAACATTTTTTCCACGTAGATTCACGCTGGAGGGGATAAGATCGGACTGATTAATAACGCGTCGTCACAAATTGGAAAGAAACCTCGAATAACATTTGGTAAAGAAATATCTCGAACACTAAAAGAGTAAAAGAAAACGATTAAAAACTAAAAGTTAAAACGTCAGACTAGTTGTTAATGTAAAATTTTCGTATTTTTGGAATAAACAAATTGTTGGTTTTATTGGAAAATTTTCTGTGTGGACTCTAAATTGAAGCGGAAAAATCCCCCTACCCTGGACCCTTAAAGACACTAGACGAAGGGATCTCCGCGGGTTTCTGACATTCCGTCAGTCTGGAAGAAAGAAAAATTACTGCAAGAAAACCAAGAAGAAATAATATAATTGAAAGTTCATCACAAATCCTGTAGTTATAAGGGCTATTGACAACTTTTTCAAAGAAAGTGTGGTGAAATATGAACGTTACCAAGTCCTGGACACAGTTCGAAAAACTAACAAACGATTAATAATCACTATGTAATAATAAACAACAGAATGTTAAATTAAAATATTTAAGCGTAGCGAATAGATCTTGTACAAGATCTCTAATTGCTATTAATAAAAAAAAAATCGAGAAGTTAATAATTTGAAATCGCGGATTTGAAAATTCTTCAATTTTAGAAATGTGGATATTAAAAAATTTGAAAATTCAAGTTGCATAGTTTTGTCACGTGATGATCTCCGAATAGGATCATGAAGATGACCATGAATAAGAAAATATGCTAAATTAGCGAAAGGGCATAAAAATTAGTTGGATAATTTTTTTTATTGCACTCCGTACGAAAAGTCGCGAATAACTCACGCTACGCCTTCGTTATTTTCGACTTTTCGACCTACAATAAAATATCGTTCGATACATGTGCGCTAAAGTTTTTTTAGGCGAGTGGGAATATATCACTCGCCTTGAGCTCGTGCTATAAACCTCCCACTCGCCTTAAAAACTTTAGCGCACATGTATCGAAAAATACTATGAAAATTGAGAGAAAAAAGAGAAAGGGCAGAAAAACAAATAACAGAAAAGCATCAACAAAAAAAAAATACCTCCGCAATCTTAACCGTCTACTTCAAATCTTTGGCGCCATAATTCGTCCTAAAGGAACGGTTACACTCCGGCAGTCGGTAACGTAGTTGGCAACAGTAGAGAATCACAATGAAGTTATCGCGGTAACGGTGCCAATACGAAGGGCCCAAACAGCACTAGTTTTTACAAACACCGGAAAAGTGCTCTGTGAGGAATACGCGGGATTCCTCTGTGTATGTGGTGCACACCGTAAAATGCGTAACATTTTGTTTACGCAACCAATGTGAGTATTAATAAAAGTTTACTTCTTTTCTACTGTTATCTACTATTATTTTTTTTTGCTTATTTCCATTTTTCATCATTTTGTGATCTATTGTTCCATTTGGGTTTGGTTTTCTTGATGTAGTTTAATCGATAATCGATAGTAGCAAAAAACTTATGCTGCCTATACATAACCAAGTTTTCACATGTATTGTTTATCTTGAAAACTTGACGGGATCTTGTGACATTTTTTATTTGCAATTTTCCGGCTATTATCATGTTGTCTAACGAATTTACTCAGGTAGGTAATAGTGATTTTTACAAAGGAAACTCAACTACATTTGTATGCAGAGAAACTCGAGGGGCTGCTATTCGGGAGAAAATTTTTCCAACCAAATGAAGCCCAGGGTAATTTCCTAAAACTCCCAACTATACACTGACATAAAAAATTAATTTTAGCAAGAGAATTTTATTTGGATCAACTATCATTAGCTTGAAAAGTTTCAAACGAAAGTGATTCCACAGTGAACACGAGTTATCTCATCTCTAAGACAGATTTGATTGGAAGGAATGAAACTTCTCTAGAATTGAAGTTGCTTTGATTTACCTCAATAACATAAGTGTTTGATTTCGTTCCAACCAAAACTTTTCTTTTCTCTAGAAATTGTTTGGTGTACCTGAGAACCAAAATTATTTTTATGATTAGATACGTGTTCATAGCAATTAACACGTTTCTACGTTTTTTGAAGTCATTTATAATTGAACGAAAAAAATCATATCTTGAATCAGAAAGGATATTGTTATGTGGAAAAAACTTTGAGATTGTCATGAGATACCGTCAAATTGGGAGAAATTTCTATTTATTGATCGGACCAACATCGTATTTATTTACAATGACGGAATCACTGATTACGGCAATCAAACACAAATTTGGATATCACAAACTTTGTTCAATGTAATGTATGAGGACCTCAGTGCAAAGATCGGTATCATTGCAACAAACAATATTGAATTTGTTCATCAAAGTAATTATTTCGTGAGTACACACTTTTGATCAATTGGTGGATGCAGAAAATTTCTTAACTGGAGATCATATTAAGTTAAAAAAAATGTGAACTTAGTAATTCTTGTGGTGAATAGACATCACTTTACGCCAAAGACTTATTTATTTGATCCAAATAAATATATCTCAAAACAAAAGGATTGATATTGCTCGTAGGATCTTATATACTTCAAATCACTTCTAGTAATTGTTATTTGTCTCAAGAAAACAATATCTCAATGAAAATCATTTTTTCTACCAGTGTAGTACTGAAATTATTATATGGAATAAGTCTACTAGTGCAACTGAGTGGAAAAATTTTCATAACTCAGATATCCCAATGTTTGATGCAATTAACTTTCTTTAAATGCATTTAGATGGCGGAACTGAGAGAGGGAGCTGTATTTTATTCCGTAGACGATTTCCAGAAAGCACTGGTTCAGTATCAAGAAAATACTGGGTTCAAGTTATCAAAACTTGACAGTCATCTGATACCTGAAACAGATGATCTATCCAAAATATTACGATATAACGACATCAAATTCGCGTGCCCTCGAAGTGGACAGCCAAAACCTTCAAAGGGTAAAGGAAAGAAAGATGTCAAGTGAGATGTGATTTCAAACATTAATCAATTTCTATATACTGAATGAATACTTTTAGGGAACACTAAATCGATACTTATTGTTTTGACAGATCGCTGAAAGTGGGCTGTACAGGACACTTAAAACTTAGAGCTTTTAAGAACGAAAATTTTTTGAAAGTTGTAACAATGAATGTTAGCCACAAGTCTCATCCACCAGTAAGTTATATATTTATAGAAATATGAATTTACAATTTCCTTCATCTCTGAGTTTGTTCCAAATATTTTTAACAAAGTGTTCGTTTAAGTGAAAGGAATCGAAAGAGTCTTTCATACCTCTTGAGTCAAAATTGCAAAAGTTTTCTTTTGAGGCTTTTGAAGAGATCAAATGATAATTTTCAAATTAATATTTAATACTCCAAGTTGGGTCTGTCGAAAGTCGACAGCTGCCATTTCCGAGACTTATTTGTAAATGTCGCAAGTATCGATTGCAGACTTTGAAACTTGAATTTCCGGCTCAATAATTACAACTTCAGGGACGGGAATCTTCAGATTACTTTCCAGAGAGTCGAGTGAAATTTTTTCAAGATTTAACGTCCTATCAAACAATTAACCGGTAAATTACCGGACATTTACCGGTCCTGATGGAAACTTTGACATGACATCGGTAAAAATTGTTCCTTCGGGTATTTTCAGGCTAAATTAATAAGAAAAAAAAACACATTGGCATTTTAGCCATAAACAATTTGCATTTGGCATTTTTAGCCATAAACAATAGATTTTTAATATATGAACGATTATAATCCAAGAACCTGTGACTTTCAAGTTTTCTCGTAATCTTTCTCCCTTTAATAGCGCTTTCCTTTGCCCGGTTTTTTTGAAATTTATTTTTGTGTTTCTCAAAACAGTTTATTTATTTCGGATATTTTATCGTGTTTCTGGAGAAAAGGATTAACCTCAAACCCCTCACCCCCCTTGCCTGGTAGAGTTCAATTGTTTCAAGAAATTTGTAATTTCCAGAAACACGATAAAATATCCGAAAAAAATAATCTGTTTTGAGAAACGCAAAAATAAATCTCAAAAAAACCGGACAAAGGAAAGCGCTATAAGGATTCATGAACATGCTCGCCTGAATTCTCAAAATATTCTCCAATGTTTATCTAAAAAAATTTCCACCATATTGAATGCTCCAGAATCAAACGAAACTCTCCTAACAATCTGCGTAGAAGCTTTATACAAAAAGTTATTATAAAAAATTACAAGATTTCCTTTCTCAAATACCGGAGATCATTTCTTTGGGTTGTTCAGGTTTGAAAGTCTCCAATGTAGCTTAAGTTGAAACCAGTTAAATCACACCTTTCAGGATCGTAAATCACACATTTCTCGTTTTTCGTTTTTTGTTTATGTCAAGTCTCTAACCAATAAACTTTTCCATTAGACATATGTTAAGAGTACAATGGAAGTAAATGCTGAGCCCCTCAATGACTCATCACAGGAAAATGTTGAAGGAGAAATCAAATCTGATTCTTCTCAAGGCAAAGTTCCGAATCCGTCACAATCATTACCAGATGATTCGTCCTCAGAGGAACAACGTGAATTGTTTGAGGAGCAAAATGATGATTTGCAGTCGATCCCCGCATCGGATAGTTTTCAGACCGAAAATGGCGATATGGTGAGTATTTTCTAATTCACAATATTTCAAAGAATGATTAATAAAAGCAGGGATAACCATTTTTTATAGGTACTGTTGAATGAGAGCAAGAGAAGTAGTGATGATCAAGATTCCATCACAAAATCCCATGAGCGCACTCCATTACAGATCACTCCCAAAAAGGCGACCCCAAGAAGAGGCTCTCCCAAGGTATCTGTAGAATTTCCATTATAACAACAAAAAATTCTCTGGTTCTCATTCTCAATTCTCATTTTTCCCAAATTCCTAACCCACAAATCGATCTATCCACAAAGGGTTTAAACGTTATTTTGAAACACCCTGTATATAATTAAAATACCCAAAAATTCATATCAACAATATGACGAATCATTACCTAAATCATCTTATAATTATTCGAAGAATCATTCTCCAACGTTTGATGGCATCAGACCCTGAACAAAATTTTTTGTCATAAAGTCCTATAAACTCCGAGTGTATTCAAGTCTAAAAATAGTGAATAAAAAAATTCAAAAGAACTTTATCATAATCTGCATGAAACTTTTATTGAATTCTCTATACGTTTTTTGCCGTTTCTACAAACAATTTTTATGAAAAATATTCTGTAATTTTTTTCGGCCCCAATTTTCCAAGTTTTTCAATCATTTTTCATTTTCCTCTCTTCAAGAAAATCGACCAAAAAACTTAAAAAATTGGGACCGAAATAATTATATAGAAAAATGAATTTTTATACACTTTTCCATATCATATTTTCTATTGAACCCATCAATAAAAACAAAAAGCGTAGAGAAAGTCCAATAGAAGTTCCATAGACAGTCTATAGAATTTCTTATAAAATTCTTTAGGTTGTTATATTCAAAATTTTCGAACTTGATCTTGACTTCACGCTGGGTCCAAAACCAAAGAGAACATTCATCACACGGTGTCAAAAATACTTTACGGTAAATGGGATTATAGTACCTGTCTGACTTCGGTTATAAAACCACATTTATCAGTAAAACGTTAATCAGTATACACCTCATGACGAAATTACGGCTATTGAGAAACATTATTTTGGACTATCTTTTGCAAAACAAAAATGCAAAATAATTACCGTGAAGACGATTGTTGTTTTCAGAAAATAAATAGAAATTTTTGAGTAGCGAATTAATTTTCAAAACACATTTTTTTGAGGTGTATTTTTTCTTGTATTTTTAAGAATGAATTAACAAAAATTAGAAATGCAGAATGATGCGAAAAAAATTATTGGAAATTTCTTTCTCTTGAAAAAAGCGAGGATTTTCTGCTCACGTGAGCCTCTTTCAAACAATTCAACTATAACTAGCATTCAAGACCATCAGCCAGTAATCGATTAATATCCCTCGAACTCATAACATAGCTTCATAACAATGATCTGTCATCATGAAACAATCATCAAATTTGAACTTGATAATCCAAGTTTTCTCATATGTTCTGCAATATTCATCGTTAAGCTTATTTGAACATAAAAATTGTACTTCCATGAACAAACAATTGATTAAATAATACAGACTATGTCTAATGAAAATTGACATGAACGTGGAATTGATTGGAAAAATTGGTCAATTTGTGAGAGTTATGTTCTTTTCAAAATTTTGCATTTGAATTTTTCAGTGATTTTCATTCCGAATTGTCGGAGACATTCGAATTTGAGGCTATTAAATTACTTGGCACACCGCATGAGTAAGAAAAATGCTAAATATTAGTAGTTGCACGTGTGAATTTCTCCCATTTTATAAGATTTATAAAGCAAAACTTTTCATCCTGACGTCAATCTCGATAACTCTTATTTAAAAAAAATTAATTATTGGAATGACTAAAATATTGGTGTCAATTTATGTAATTTTTCCGCAGAATTTTGATAGTTTTAATACTCATATTTCAGAAAATTCTGAGATTTTAGGATTAATTCAGTAACTACATACAAAAATTTTTAATAGAAAACCTTAAAGAATTCTATAGGAATTTCTATACGACTTCTATTGAATTTTCTATTTGTTTTTCTACGCTTTCCTATTGACATGTTCTATAGGAAATATTCTATAGAAAAAGTCGATAGAATTTTACTTTCCTATAGATTTTTTTCGGCTCAAATTTTCCAAGTTTTTTCATTGAATTTGTTTAACAAAGAAAACTTTTTAAAAACTAAAAAAAACTTGGAAAATTCTCAAGTTTTTTCATTGGATTGTTTTTAACAAAAAAAATGAAAAAAGACTAAAAAAACTTAGAAAATTCCAGTCAAAAAAATTCTATAGGAAGTAAAATTCTATTGACTTTTTCTACCGAATATTTACTATAGAACATGTCAATAGAAAAGCGACAAGAAACGAATAGAAAATTCAATAGAAGTCTTATAGAAAGTCTATTGAAATTACTATAGAATTCTTCAAGGTTTTCTATTGAAAATTTGCGTACGTAGCAGATCGATAAACCTAGTCACATCGAGTTTCCATTTTGAGTGGTTCTCCGTAAATACTTTGAGAAATGATTGAAGAAAAAAAAAGATTATAATGTCAAATATGTCAATGTCAAATATTTCCAGGGCCCGGTTGCACCAACCTCTTTTAAGATAACAGACCAGTAAGAATGAAGTTAAGGGTCTGTTAGCGTGTTGGATGATAGGCTTTGACAGTCTGTTAGCTAACAGACTTTTAAGTAAGCCTAAAAGAGATTGGTGCAACCGGGCCCTGGACAGTAAAATGTAATAAGTGCAGAATTAATTTTCATATGCATGAGAATTAAAAATGTAAATCTATTGAAAATGGCCATGAAGAAAATGGCGAGTAAAAAAATGACTTTAAATTTCTAATATTTTTCTATTGAAAAAAAAAATAATGAAAACATCCTTGGCATCAATTTTTTTCATTAATCAATGATTATTGATTATTAAATGGTGCGTTCCTAATTGAGACTTTATTTGACGTTTGTTAGGGAGCAGAATTTCCACGTGCCTCAAAAATTGCCCTTTCACAAACTCGAGGATGCCAAAAAAGAGCTGGTAACTCACACTCAAAAGAGAACATGAAGCACACGATTGAAAATTCACTGACTGAATCCAAGAGTGAAAGTGACGTTGAAGTTGGAAGCAAGGCTTCTGCCGGGAACAACACGATGAACATCAGGTCACGACGTAAGCGTCCACTACATGAAGAAGAGGGCAGAGATCTTCGCCAGGAAATTCCGAAGCCAAGCAAAAAAGGAAGAACAAAAGTTGTCAAGAATGTTATTGGACTATCGAAGAATGAAAATGTACCTTTTGCCAAACTCCCTGAAAATACCAAGCTATCATTCATCCTGAAGTGGATGACACTAAAACCAGTCATCATATCTCAAGTTCTGAGAAACGAGTACCGTTTGAAACGTGTAGATGTTCAATCTTCACTCGACAAGCTTCCTGATGCCTTTAAGGATTCTAATGTCAAACCTGGTCTACTGAAAAAACATATGGAAGATGATGCTTTAATACTTTTTCAACAAGCAGTGAAGGCAAAAAAGCGCTGTAAATTGTCGTGTCAAATTTGCCAAGAGGACAAGACATCTGATTTCACGAAATGTTCCCTGTGCCTCCTATCCACACATATTTCATGTCTGGAGTTTTCTGAAAAACCAAAATATCCATGGTTCTGTGTCAAGTGTTCGGAATAATTTTCTACGATTTTCTACAATTCAAAGACAAGAGTTGTTTAGAGCAAATATCTAATTATGCTTTGTTTGGTTAATGAATCTCGAGATAAAAGAATGGCGGAGCATTCCTCATGAAAAATTGCCGGTGAATCTGTGAGATGTTATGTTGTATAGAAAAATAATACTGCAACCGGAGCTTTGAGGCTTAACCATTGGAGGAGGGATTGAAAAAAAATTACTTCTTCTAAAAACGTCTTTAAGCTGATGACGAGAAATAATTAAGCTTATAAATTTTATCGACCATGGCCTCAGAACTAAAGAAAACAAGTATTTGCGGTATATTCATCTTTTGTTATCAAAAACCTAAAACCGGAAAATTCATTCAATGAGTTAATACTTTTATTTTCATTTTTTCCATCGTTCAAGATAGTTATTAATCAAATCCTATTCTCAGTTTCGGTCTTTTTAAGAATTGGGTGTAAAGTGAGGAGAAAGATATCATTTTGTTTGTCCTCATCTAAATTTCCCTGTAATTATTAAGTTGAAAAATTTTTCTGTTCTTGATCACATTATTTCGAAGCAAACAACTTTGAAAATTAGAGAAATTAAGGAAACATTGTTTTGAGTTGAAAATACGTTTTTGCTACAGATATTTTCCATTTTTAAGATTGAGCCTACTTCCAATAATCATCTTTTCCTATGTTTCAAGTACTTATGTTTCCCAGTACATTGAAATTGGGCTTAATTGGAAGAACAAAAAATTTCTATGAAAAATATCGACGGTGAAAATTCATCAAATTATTTTATTATCATGCCTTGTTTTTTCGTTGGTACTATTAAAAAAGAAAATCGGAGAAATTTTCCGCATATGTTGATCATATGAAAAGCCTCAGGAAAAAATTAAATTTTTCAAGCTCAGGAATCGTTCTAATAATTATGAAGAATAGAATTATCGAATTCATCCATTTGTACTAAGAGAATGCATCACAACTTTTTTTCATGTGAGTTTTCATCAGTGAATACATTTATCCTTAATGGGGTGATCGTCCCGCAAACGTACGGTTTAGAGAATTAAGGAATCTTTTTGCAAATACTCCAGTGACAGTCAAGAAGTTAAAATAACTTATACCCCTTAAAATTTTTTCGTCATTATGAATCATATATGAGTTATTCAAATGGAATATAAATGTTCCAATCACAAAGCATTGAAGTAATTTGAATCGACTGTGCGGAAGAGAGCGGAAGCTCTGTAATCATTTCTGTATAAATGTTGATTCACTAATATTTCAAAGTTACTTGAACCATTGTAACATATCGCTATATCACCTGTACTTTGGATGTCACGCTTCATAATAGCATCACAAATACTTGGATGTCAATGTCGTACGATCTTCACTATTTTAGGATTATTCATTCTTGATGATGAAAACTATATTAGACAATTCATATTTGATTATTCACCTACCGTTTATTTGGATGATTGCAAAGGATTATAAATCCATCGTTTAGAATTTCAATAAAATCTGTTCATACAAAAATGCAAATTGTAATCCTTATTACTCTTCCACGTATGAAAAAAATTAATAGAAATCTTGGTGAATTTGCTAGGAAATTCTATAGGATTTCTATAAGTTTTCTATGTGATTTCTATAAGCTTTCTATTCGAATTCTATTGAAAATTCTATGTGATTTTTGCACATTTTATCCATATTCTATAGTAAAAATGCCATGCATTTTGAAATTCTATTGAATTTTTCTACGTAAATTTTTCAATTGAAATTTTTGAACAAAAATTTTCTAAGTTTTTTTTTGCTTTATTCGGTTTTCTATTGCATTGTGGAATCTGCGGGAAAAAAACTGGGAAATGTTTGCTCAGAAATTTCAATAGAATTTCACAATGAATGGCATTTTTCTTCTAGAATTACCAATAAAAATGTTTAAAAATCACATAGAATTTTCGATAGAATTCCAATAGAAAAACACAATAAAACGAAGTAAAAAAACAATATGTCAAAAATTGAGTGAAGAAGTTATTTCATTAATCTGATAGGACGATTGATCAATATTTCTAACATGAATCCTAAATTTCTTAGAAATCATCATGGATTTTTCAAAATCTACGATGATTTTTAGAAGATTTGTAGGAAAACCGAGCGTCGCGCATGAAAAAATCGAATAGAACATCTGATCGATTCCGCTAGGAAATTCTATTGGAATTCTACCGGATTTATATAAGGTTTCTAAAAAGAATTCTCAAGAAAAATCTGCAAAAAATGAATACAATTCTTGATAGGATTTTCTTAGAAATCCTATAAAAATCCTCTGGAATGTTCATCCAATTCAGTAGCGAATTTGCTAGGATTATCTATGGGATTTTTTCTTACGTTGTTTTTTGGAGAAATTGTATTGAAGTCTCCTTAGAACTCGGTAAGAATTCCTTTTGCATCCTGTGATAGTTTTATTCATTCCCTTAAGAGGAGACGGAATTTCTGTATTTATATAGGCATTGAAGAACTGTATTTCTTCTGATAATTATCAATTTTTATATATGAAACTACTTCATTGGCTCAACCAGTGCATTGAGCAGTCGATGAAGTTGTATCGTAAAACAAAATTATAATTGTAAGAGTAAACGCAATTCTAAAATTCTAATAGATCTGTTCCCCCTTTAGCCATAAATAGTGAATTTTTTTCAACTTCGCTGTGCGTTTTTAATAGATACTAATTTTTTTATTAGTAATTCTGTTGATGATTTCAATATCTTTTTTGGACATGAAGTTTTGCTTCTTTTCCTGTATTTTCTCATTGAAAACGATGGAAGTGTTGAAAATTTGCATTACTGTCACCGGAGAAGAAGACACATTGGGTTTATGCCGACAGAGTCTCCACTTTGCCGACGTATGTACGGATTTCGGTCTAAGCTGCGGTGTTAAAGGGACCTTCGGTTAAATCCGATCTTCCTTTATTGGCACTCAGAGACTGCCACAATTACGACTGACTAATCGCGTGATCATCAGTGCCGGTTGTAGTTATAATTAGTTATAGTTTGATATCTATAAATTACAGTGATGAATATGGAGTTTTTCTACCCCGGTCAGACATTTGAAAGCTACAATGCACTTCGGTTAAAAGTTGCAGAATATTGTGCGATTCATTCGCAACTCCTAACCAAAATTCGATCCACTTCACTAGCCGAACCAAACAGTGATTTTATATACAAAAGGCTACTTTACGGTTGTAAATTTGGTCCTGAACGTCCCTCCACAAGCACTGGTCAAAGAAAAGTTCGGTAATTATAAAATTTTATGAAGTATATAACCCATCAAGGTATCAAAACCTGGAAAGCCAACTCTGGAAAAATGGAATTCTGTTGAAATTCCAAAAATGGAATTCTGTTGGAATTTTTTACAAAAATTTTTATTTTTCCTCTTGTTTTTTTTGTTTTTATATGGCAAGCCATCAATAAAAACCCCTTAGACATTGTTTTTTTTTTGCCGTTTGAAAATGGTGCAAATTTCAGAAACAGTCCCCCAAATTTTCACAACCAAAAAAAATTGAAAATAACGGTATTTAAAAAATTTATTGGTTTTCAATTTAACAATGGATCATATTTTTTGCATTATGAACACGGGTGACTTTTCCGAGGGGTGAGCAAACTCTGGGAAATGATTTGCCATGATCAAAGTCATTCATATGAATTTGCTCATATCGTAGACGAATGGTAAAACATTTCAGACGTTCCGTGGGGCGCAATCTGAACTACTCAAAGTCATAATAAGCTTGAGTGAATTTTCTGAGAGGTGAGCAAATTCGAGGGAGTGATTTTCAGTTGTCTAAATCATACATGTGAATTTGCTCACCTCGTGGAAAAATAGAAAATGAACTCACTCATTCACTGATATATAATTCTAACATCCGTGATGGATGATGAGTCTGATCAAATTTTCCGAGGGGTGAGCAAACTCTGGGGAATGATTTTCTGACGTCAGGATCATATATATAAATTTGCTCAAACCGTAGAAAAATGGCAAATCATCTCACTCATTTACTGAGATATGATTTTAACATCTGTGATTAATAATGAGTCCGAGCAAATTTTCTAAGGGACGAGCAAACTCTGGGAAATGATTTTCCGTCGTCAGGATAATATATCTAAATTTGCTCACACCGTAAAAAAAATAGAAAAACATCTCGCTCGTTCATTGAGGTATAATTGCAACAAGTGTGATCTATAATGAGTCTGAGCAAATTTTCCGAGGGGTGAGCAAAGTCTGAGGAATGATTTCCCGTCGTTAGGATAGTATATCCAAATTTGCTCACACCGTGTCAAAATAGGAAATCATCTCACTCGTTCACTGAAATATAATTATAACAATTGTGATTCATAATGAGTCTGAGCAAATTTTCCGAGGGGTGAGCAAACTCTGGGAAATGATTTTCCGTCGTCAGGATCATATATCTGAATTTGATCACACCGTAAAAAAATCAAAAATCATCTCACTCGTTTACTGAAATACAATTATAACAACTGTGATTCGTTATGAGTCCGAGCAAATTTGCCGAGGGGTGAGCAAACTGGAAAATGAATTTCTGACCTCAGGATCGGGTATCTAAACTTGCTCAGACCGTAGGAAAATGGAAAATCATCTCATTTAGTCACTGAGGTATAATTTTAACACCTATGATTGATAATGAGTCAGAGTAAATTTCCCGAGGGGTGAGCAAACTCCGGGCAATGATTTCTTGTCATTAGGATAATGTATCTTAATTTGCTCAAACCGTAGGACAATAGAAAATTATCTCACTCAAAGCTCCCAGTGAAGATGCGAAATGATTTTTCATTCCTCTAGGATATGAGCAAATTCAAATGGATGACTGTGATAATAAGAAATCATTCCCCATAGTTTGCTCACCCTTCGGAAAATTTATTCAGCCTCTTTGTTGATCACACTTGTTACAATTATACCTCAATGAACGAGTGAGATGTTTCTCTGTTGTTTTATGGTATGAGCAAATTCAGATACATGATCTCGACGTCAGAAAATCATTCCCCAGAGTTTGCTCACTCTTTAGAAAATGTGCTCAGACTCATTATCAATCACAGATGCTAGAGTGATAACGCAATGAATGAGTGAGACGATTTTCCATTTTCCTACGGCCTGAGCAAATTTGCATACATGATCCTGACGTCAGAAAATTATTCCCCGGAGTTTGCTCACCGCTCGGAAAATTTGCTCAGACTCGTCATAAATCATAATTATGATAATTATATCTCATTGAATGAGTGAGATGACTTTCTATTTATTTATCGTGCGAGCACATTCAGATAGATGATCCTGACAATAGGAAATCATTCCCCGGAGTTTGCTCACCCCTCGGAAAATTTGCTTAGACTCATTGTGAATCACAGTTGTAATAATTGTACTTTAGTAAACGAGTGAGCTGATTTTTCATTTTTTACGGTGTGAGCAAATTCAGATATATGATCCTGATGACGGAAAATCATTCTCCAGACTTTGCTCAGACTCATTTTTTTCGTCCCTTAGAAAATTTGCTCAGACTCATTTTCTTCGTAATGAACATAGATGGATATTGGTCGGGAGGGGGGGTGGGGAGGGTTATTTGATGGTTATGTATAACCTGTCTATCTCCACCTCATAAGAACACACTAGCGACACTAAAACTGAATAAATACACCTCTCTACACTGTGATTTATCAACCTTCTGGGCTCGAAAGTTGATTTTCCGCTGGAGGGGTCTTTATTAACATTTACCTTCCATTTTTCCAGAGTTAACTTTCCAGGTTTTGACACCTGACCCATCAGTCATTTGCAAAGTACTAATCGAACAATCGATTACTTTGTTCATTTCAGAACTTTCAAAAATAATTGTCCAGTATTACTTGAGGTTTATCATCAGAAAAGGACGAAATGCTTCAAAGTGAAGCGTGTGAATCTCGATCACCAAAATCACATCCTTTCACAGGTAGGGATGTTCTCTATACTGACACAGACAAATTACGAAACGGAATGGATGTGAAAATTTCGTGCTAAGTATTGAAGTGAATTATATTATTGTGTATTAAACGTATCAGTATATGAGATATTCCAAATGATCTTCATGCCAATCTCAAAACCCCCACCATCGTCAATCATATCGCTGATTTTTTTGTGGTTTTACAAAAAATGAGATGAAAGAAAACTAAGACTATTCTTTGCCTATTTTGTTTTCGATTTTTCAATGCACTCTGCGACTTGTCATATATTTTTTCTCAAGTTTTCTCTTCAAATGCTCACAACTGCCGTAAGGATCAACCGATTTGATAGTTTTTTTCCTTCAAAATGCATGTCTTCCAACACACTTTCCACATTAAAATGAGCGAAATTGTTATTCGTGTTCCCCTATCAATTTGTTCCGGAAAAACATGGTAAAAAATCTAAAACATTGTTCTGGGTTGTTGTTCGCTCACTCTGAGCGAAGCGAGCGAACAGGCCCGATGAGAGGGGCGGTCAGCCGGGGCAAATACCCCGGGGCCCGGAGGGCTCTGGGGGCCCGGCTGCGAAGAAAAATATGAATTTTCAAATGAAAAAAAATATCGTTCGATACAGTTGGGACCAGTGTTTTTGAGCTCGCGGGACTATAGAACTCGCCTTCGGCTCGTGCTATAAACCTCCCACGAGCTCAAATACACTTGTCCCAACTGTATCGAAAAATACTATTTTTTACTACTTTTTTTGCGTAAAGTGGGTCTTTTTTTAAGTATGTTGAAGGAGTTAAAATGACATGGAAGTTGATTTGTAATATGATCTTTAGGGTTTCAGTTCAGCCAAAGGGTTATTCGACTTAGATGATACTTGGGTAATCATTTGATAATTATATTATGATTTTAGCTAAACAATGTCAAATTTTCTTGCGAGAGCCTATTCAATGATGGTTTATAAAATAAATAATTTGTTCTTCAAGTTAATATTTCCGCGGAAATAAACATTCTTGTTTCTCCTTAATGAAAGATGAATTTATTGGAAAAATCGTTGATATTATTATATTTACATAAATTTGAGGGGACTCTTTCATAGGGCTTTTATTCTAACGAGCCCGAACGCGGGCTACCGCCCGCTGTAATAGTGACTATGAAAATTGAAAATTTCAAATTAACCGCCCTAATGCCAGTGAACCAATAAGGAATAAGTGTGACAGAATTTCGATATTATCGATTCGATTCGAGATCTGAAGTGTATGTACTTTTTATAGTAGGATTTTCGTTTATCAAGATACGCGATAGCGTATCGCCAAGTTGACGTTTCAGGCAGAGCTATCGTGTGTGTTATACAGCTCCCAACACAGACATAACCCCTCCGAAA
>JAPYZM010001058.1:0-21840 GCA_030522845.1 Psyttalia concolor
CAAACCCCGTGGCGATAGGACCAATAGTTTTTGAGATATCGTCAAAAAAGTGCCGACTTTGACGAAAATCGCGAAAATGGAAAGGGGGGGGCCTTTGATTTTTCGGCATTTCGGCCTGTCGGGCCGGACAGTCGACTGGCTCGAAAAATCATTTTAGAAACTTGCCAATAGCTTATAAAGATGGGAAATGAGCCGAGTCTGGCACAGAATCCGAATCTGATTGAAAATAAAATTTTAAATTCTAATCTCCTGTAAAAAAAAATTGATTACTTTTTGAACTTTCCTATTAAAAAAACAATGAAATATAAAACAAAAAAATGAATCTCAATGCACACCCGAGAAATGTTCATACGCGCGTGTCTAATTCTGGTGTTGTAAAAAACAAATAAACCTGGAAATGACTGAACTCCTTCAGATAAAAAAAAAACGCTAATAACTGGATTTAAGCCTTCTTAAACAATATAATTTTCTCTTTCAACTGATGAATGATGTGTAAACCGCTAATTAACTATTTTTACAGAATAAAAATTCCAATAACAATATTTATCGGGGACTACGTAAAAAATCGAATCTATCGATTCCTTTCTCCTCATTTCGCGTAGCAAAAAATTTTACAAAATAGTAAAAGAATAATTTTTAAAAATGGATAAAAATTCGAACGATCTCATTTTCTCCTTTAAACGATCTCTCTCATTTACCCCGCTATTTAATAACTCTTTATAGCACTTGAACCCATAAAAAACTCGTAAAAGAACAAGTGCAGTTGTCTTACGCAACGAGACCTCCCCCTCCCCGACAAACCATCCCAACACGACTAAAAGCAAAAAATATAGTCAAAGTCATTAAAGAGTCATTAGAGAGTATTAAGAATAAAGTACCCGTGAGAGTCTCATTTGTTTCCGCGCGGAAACTCTTTAACTAAATTGCATATGAATTTAAATAACAATAACACATTTAATAGTCACTTAATTTTTGTTATCGCCAAGGAAAACAGACCCTCCTGAGTTGACCCAGTGCTCCACTTGACGAATCAATCCCCGCCGAGAATAATTTACAGCGGAGAAAAGCCAGCGAAAGGATGCCTCTGGAACATATCGCGCAATTTTATTTCGCGTGCTCTTTTTCGTTATGACCAGTAAATTACATTTTCGTGTTATTTAAAATTAACTCAGGTCTAATCGAGGAGAGAAGGGAATTATCTCTGAGGAAACGTACAAAATTACGGGTAAATTGTAAAAATCAGTAGCTTTTTTTAGGTGACCATAAAATAATAATTATTTTTTAATTTATTTGCAAGTTTTTTTAGTTTTCTCTACCTGAATAAGGAGTTTTGATTGTTCAATTCTCTCCTGATATTCTGGATAATTAATTCCAATTGCAGGCAACGAATTAATTAATTAACTATTTATTTATTTCACGCCTTGATTGCGTAGAAATTAATTTATTGAAGTGCAATTTATTTTGCGTCATTAAATAATTTATTTCTAAAATAAATTCGGTGAGGTAAGTAATTCGAAATGGTATCGAAACGCATCCGAAAAATAATAAATAACGAGTTTTTACTTGTTTAATAAATTCCCGTCCTTTCACTGAGTGTAAAATATTCATTAGCATTTTGATATTGAGTTGCAGAGTGGAAGGTAGCGACCTAGTGGTCCACTTCGACGTGCGGTTCGACCCGCGTTACCGGGCGATAACCGTAGACGACGTTATGGCGATATTATCGCGCGAGATTAATCCGGAAACGAGGAAATTCCTGGCGAATTTGACGATAGACCCGAAGAGTCTGGAGGTGCAGGAGAGCATTGCGGCGCTGAATGCCCAGGTCGCGATGCAGACGACAGTGTCGACGGACCCCTCTACCACGACTCCATCGCCTCCCAGGAGCTGTACCAAGCAGATCATCTCGTACTGCCAGCATCTGCCGTACAATTTGACGACTTATCCCAATATTTTTGGTCACCGGGGAGCGGAGGAGGTCGAGGAGGACCTGATTGCATTCAGGTAAGCCTCATTAGCGGGGGCTAAACAAATCCCACAAATTATTTCCTGAAAAATTTTTTTATAGAAATTTTGTTGACAACATTTGGCGATAATGTGAATGAAATGATTTTTTTGTAGAGAACTCGTCGACGCCGAATGCTACAGACTAGCTTACGACTTCGTCTGTCAGGTCCTCCAGCCGAAATGCATCAGCCGGAAGCCCGAGGCCTCTTTTCAATTGCCGTGCCAGAACTTCTGCCGGGAGTTCTGGTCTGAATGCGGAAACCGACTGCCAGAGCGGCTTAAGAAGGCCTTAGATTGCGGGGGATTTCCGGAGTATGTGGATGAGGGGAGTTGTCGACCTAAACCAGGTTCGTTGATATGAAACTGATAATTAACTAACTAATTAACAGCATTAACATTTTTTTTTCCGTTGAAAACTTGGAAATTTGAGAATTCTCGTTCTTCTAGTTCTCAAAAATTGAAAATTTAATTGTTGCTAAATCGAATTTTACTCGAATAACAAATTCAAGAGTAGATTCTTCGAAGTTCAGTCATTGAAACAATAAAAAAATTATATAAGTTGAGGAATTCTAGTTTTTCTGCTTTTCGAATTGGAATAAAAATTGAATTTTGTGACACTCACTGAAATTTAAAGTTCCATAATTTTTGTTTAATTACAAATGTCAATATTTTGTTAGTAAGAACTTTTGCGATTTTTATAAATCCACAGGATGTGTAAGGGATTTACAGAATAAAGCCCTTTCTCCCCGGATTTGTGACGGGATTCTCGACTGTCCGGATTCGTCCGACGAGAAAAATTGCGCTTATTGTCCTGAGGGTCAAATCCACTGCGGAATTGGAAGGTCTTGCATTCCAATCAACAAAAGATGCGACGGGAGATCCGATTGCCCGAATGGGTTTGACGAAAAAGACTGTCGTAAGTATCTCTGATCTCCCAAAAAAAAATTGACGAAAAACTTGGATAATTCTAGGCGATAAAAAATTGATTATATTCAACAATTTCCTAGGCAACAATTGAAAATCCTTTTGTTCTGTCCAGTATCTCTAGCCAAGAACATAGAATCCGTCAAATCCCAGATGATGGATACAGTTCTCCCAGCGAAGTTTACGTCCGAGGGATTTGTAGTGTTCAACGAGAAAGGAACGGTAGGAAAACTCTGCACAGAAAATCTAAACGGCACACTATCCCCCACGGTAATGGAAACTGTGCTCCAGACAGCAGCTGCTTCGCTCTGCTCTCTCCTTACATTCAGGTAACGCGCGATCAAAAAAATAAAATCAAATCCCAGCGAATTCGTTAGGGAATTCTATGGGACTTCACTGAAACGTCCAATAGAAAAATGAACCGAATTCTACTCTCCAATAAAATCCATTCAATCGACATATTTTTAATAAATTGTCGTCCGCGGGAACTTTCTAATTTTTTTGCTCAGTATCCCTACCAAAAAAAATTGAATAATTTCACTCGGGGAAATCCTCGAGAAATTATCTCAGTGGAATACATTGGACGGAAAAATCTGATTCAATTTATATTGTTTACTGAGCACTTTTTCATTGAAGATTTCGATTGAAAAATAGAAATCCGATCGAATGGTCCAGCGAAATCTCTGGGACTTTCTATCATTTTTTTTTATAATTGAGTTGTAAAGTGCATTATCATGTCGACTGTGCGTAATTTTAGTGGAGTACTCTCTGTGGAAGTGAGGACTGACGATGAGGATAATGTGGAATACGTGCACATGGAGGATCCATCAGCGTCGGAGATAACTTTTGTGAGGGGATCCTGCCCGAGTCGACAAGTTATGTACGTCCGTTGCGGAGCACTAGGTGAATATCCGCAATAATTTCCCATTTTTAAGACCAAATTGACTGCACTAGAGTCGGAAAAATTACGAGGAAAATTTTTGATTTTGTCTTCACCCGTTTCAGAATGTGGGATTCAGTCGCTGAGAGGAAAAACCTCGGCGAAGCCCCTCAGCAAAATAGCAGATCCTGGGGATTGGCCCTGGCATGTGGCCCTGTTCAAAGAAGACATTCACGTTTGCGACGCGACTCTCGTCTCCTCCAACTGGCTCTTGGCGACTGCTTCCTGTTTCCAGGGGTGAGCCTGTCAATTCCACTTCTACTTCCGTCGTGGGGAACTTCTGCTGTTTTCTTCCAGTGTTCTCAATTAAATTATCCACTCCCTCATTCATGTTTCAGTCAGCCGAGGGCCGAATGGTCCGCCCGGCTGGGCACTGTCAGACTGTCCAGTACCTCGCCGTGGCAGCAGGAACGACGAATAGTTGGAATGGTCAAGTCACCAGTTGAAGGGAGTACAATAGTTCTTCTGAAATTAGATCGACCCGTTACCGCTTACTCAGACCTCGTGCGACCTGTCTGTCTACCTTCAGCTCACGAGCCTGTGCTAATGAACAGCTCCTACTGCAATACCCTCGGATGGGCGAGAAATCGTTAGTATCAATTTCCCTTACGTTTTACTTAAAAATCTCGGGAGAATGTCTCTCGCAGGAAAAACAAACTCGCGAAAAACAATTCCGTGGATTTATTTTAATTAAAAAATTAAAAATATCCCAGACTCTCGGCAGGTCTTAATAAACTTCGTCGTAAAATAGTCTCTTTTTTGTTGCTTAAATAGGTGATTTACTGCAACGAGTTCAATTGAGACAGAGCGCAATGGAAAAATGTGAGAACATAAGCATCGCATCGGTCAATGGCATTTGCACAGAAGCCGCGTACTCCGCCGAAGACTGCAATGTGAGTTATATTTATTCAATCTCTTTAAAATCCAGATCATCCGTACTGAAATTATTCTCTTAAAAAAGGAGGCGTCATTATTTTTTCTCGATTTAGTTGTCGAGATTGCGATCCATCCGATGGGTGAAAAAATTGTTTGTCAATCTAATCGCGTTTTTATTTGCTAAAGAAAACAATTGGTTGTGTATAAAAATCAATACTAAAATGTTGGAGAACATTATTCGAATGATGGTTATTGATATTAAATTATTCGAATCCTCTAGACCTCAAGGGAATTAAGTAATTGGGTAATTGAATGATTAGTTCATACCCAGTTGACGAGGTACCGATGAATCCCTTAACATTTTTAATTGCTCTCGATCGTTTTTTCTCCTTTTGACATCGTGTTTATGCAGGAGGAGGAATTAGCTGGGAGTTCAATGCTCTGCCTCCAGCCGGACGGCCGACGTTGGGCCCTCACTGGTGTCAGCAGTTGGCGAATCGCCTGTTCGAAGCCTGGACACGAGAGACCCCGACTCTACGACAACGTTTCGTCCAACATTGCCTGGATTAAATCAACGGTCAATTGAAAAAAAAAAACCTTATCGCTCCCCTGCGGTCGTAAAGATTAAGTCTGAGGCGATATTAATGTTTATTTCATCAGACGTTTCGTCAATTTGGGGATGTGGTTTTGTTGATCTTGTGGAGAAACCTCGAGTGTCGTCATTTGGTTTAAGAACCACTGACGAAGGACAGTAATGTCAATTGGCGAGAGTAATTTATAGGACGTGGGGAAACATTTAATAGAAAATTCCACTGAATTCGCTGGACAATTCTATTGAAATTTTTTGTAGAAAATAATCCATAGGATTCTATTTTTCTTCATAATTTTTTTAGGGAGATAAGTAGAGTGACAACACTTAAACAATTTCGTTCAGTTTTTCTGCGAAATATTTTCTAGTGAACATTTCAACAGACATCCAACGGAATTCCCTGGGAATTTCTGGTTATTTTTTTCATACGTGAACACTCATGTTTATTATTGAAATGTTAACGTGAGGCAGCAGACGTTCTTGAGACCCGGAAAAGAGTCCAGTTGGTGTAGAGAACAGTTTGAGTTATCTCGACAATGAATCATTTTTAATACAGAATTTTTAGTCGAGAGGGAACAATTCTCTCTGTACGCTTATTGCCGCTGCATTTCTGCTCTTCGTGCGAGGAAATTCAATACAAAAGTCCAGGATTTAAATATACAATTTGTGGGAAAAGTTAAACTATTAAAAAATAAAAATCTAGACGTGATTTTTTCCTCCAGTATAAAATAAAAAAAATCCAGAATTAGGAGTTCTTATGGAAAACATATCAATAGGACGATATCTGTTGAAAAATTTCTGATTGATTTATAGAAATCTTAGGACAATCCGACATTTGCTCTTTTATTAATAAAAAAAATTGAAATACTGCTGACTTTTCCCTGAATTAGTTCATCAATGACTTTTGTATTCAATTTTTTCACACGCACTCCGATAAAAATATATTTTTGTTACCAAAAGAATAGAAGAAAGGGGAATTCACCAATCGCATCAAAAATACCCATTCCTATTGTGATCGAAAAGAATTTTAAACAAATTTACAAATCCACTCTCGCTTTGATTTCAATCATTACTTCTTCACACGAGAGAGAACAAATTTTCATGAATATTTATAAAATAGATTTATAACTGTAAATAATTGTCGAAATACAACTGATTTTGGGCAGTAGATGCGAGTGAAAATTACTGCCGATTGTTAAGATAATTTAATAGTTTTTCAATGATTATCCTAGTTTTATAAGAATTTTATGAGGAAATAAAGTACAATCTCGTTATTCATTAATTAGAATCATTATATATGTGGGTTAATTGTATAATGGAGACATTAATGCCCGTAATGATTTCAATTATTACGCGCATGACTTATGATTCGTTGTCCCCTCCGAGATTGTCTTTTTTTAGCTGAGAAATAATGCAGCGTTGCAACGGGGATTGCCCGCTGAAATCGCAAAACCCGAGGCAGTCGAGAGGGAAGTGTTGACGAGTGTGGACGTTTCTACGCAAGTGCAATTCAATCGACTTGAGTATTTTGATCGACGACGGTTGAGACAACAACAATTGCCGAGTTCTTCAACTAAAAAATAAATAGTTGCACACGAACGTCGAAGGATCAAAAAAAATGGCGAATGTAAGGCAAATTGAATTAATTACTTGAATAATTGATGGATTTAATCAATGACAAAATAATTGTTCAATTAGTTATTCTGACTTTCCAATATTTTTAGTGCTGAATTTATTTATAGTTTATCGTGCGGGAGAATGAGTCGTTTCGGATTGTAAACATGATAATTACAATCGTTAAAATAATAGTGCAATAGTCAGTTGTTTAAAAATGGAGAATCAATGCACAAAAATATTTTTTGGGGGGGCCGTTCTCCTCCAGGCGCTTTCAAATTGATAAGAAATTGATTCTGTATTTTTTTTTCATATTTTTTTAAACAGAACTAAAACGTTTGACAAATAATATTAAACAGTTATTTCTGTATTTGTTCTGCCTTTTTATGCAAAAAGAAATGATAAGATATGAACAATTTCACTCGAGGCTTGTCTTAAATGTGTCTCTCTTCAATTTTAAGACATCAAATTCGGTAACGTCGGGACTATCGAAGATTGAGTTGAAATCTGATGATCCTATTGATCTTTTCACCAGCTGGCAAACGGAATCAAAAAAATCTATTATTTGTTTGTCCACTAGTTCCAGGTGAGTTCATATTCAATTAATTTAATATTGTAAATGCAATTCATGTCGCAATGGAAATAAATAAAATTGTCTACAAAATTTCTAGAAACTAATTTCTAAATGATATTATTTAAATTATATTTCGTACGATTCTAATATTTTTATCTCGAGAAATTTGACACGATCCCACGAATAATTTGGACTTTATAAGGAAAAATTCTGTGAATCGTCGGATAGTTTCACAATTAAACATATTCAAATCAATTCAATTTTTCATTCTCACTTTTTTAGAGACAATAGACCTCATTCGAGGCACGTAATGTTACGTACATACGACAAAACTGGATTTGTCTTTGTCACGGATAGCCGGAGCCGTAAAATTCGAGAATTGGTATTGCATATCAAGATATATCAAATTTATCGCACATCCGTTTCTCTTATTATTTTCATTCAACTTATATTTCAGAATGAAAACGGAATGCACGCCGCTATATCTATCTACTGGGCGTACAGTAATGACAAGCAGAAATTTATCTTGCGACAGGTAGACTATGATAAACTAATTGATAAATAGCAAGCGGGCGCGTATAAAAATTATTAATTAAAAACCTTGCCAGCCAAAAAAAATTTACATCATTACATAATTTCATTATAATCATTATTATTCACTTACGATTATTATTTGCTCTGAAATATTATTATTATTCTATTTTATATTATATAAAATTTCACTTAATGTCATTTCAGGCGAGAATCGAAGGGAAAGCGGAAGTTTGCCCCAGAGCGGAAGTGGCGGAATATTATAATGCAGATCCCCTTTACTGCAAAATTCGCTCTCACATTTGCCATCAGGATACCCCAGTTGATTGGGACGATTTGAAGAAAAAACATGATGGGCTGCTTGAAGAAGTGGAAACGAACAATTCCCCACTTCCAATGCCGGATCATTTGTAAGTGACAATTTGTCAGTTGTTGTCCGGGTAAAAATATTACTGGTAAATCGTAATTATTCCTCCCCACTGATTTACTGTCTCGGGCTTTTACTGCTGATGATTTCAGTGTTGCATATAAATTAGTACCCAGCTGGATGGAATTCTATGCAGCGGACGACAACAACTTCATCGCCGATCGATTTGTCTTCTCGAAAGATTCGGATGGCAAGTGGACTCATCAGCGCATCGCCGCCTGATTGTTTATCCGATTAATTCTGTTCTGGTGCTGTCGTAGACTCTGATTGTTATTGCGGATTTACTGTATTTTATGATCTTGTGTTCAATATTTTATTAATACTTAATTCATTATATTCATTCATATATTCAGACTTTAATAAAGAAATATAACGCTTTAGATAATGAATAGATTTAACTGGAGTTAATAAAGTTAAACTGGAGTTAAATTGATGAATGAAACTGCCGATGAATCAGTAATTACAATATATTCAATAATTTTTTATTAATTTACATGCCGAATTTTATTTTTTTGACAAAAGAATAAATTCAGAAATGTTCTCACAATTTAACGTACCTAAACAATTGTTTAAATTGTTCAATTGTTTGTTATTGTGCCATTACAGAGACTGTTAATCGAGGAGCAATGGAGAGAAAATTTGAACTGCAGTAGAAAAGCGATAATTTTTTTAACATTTTTTTTTTCGTTGAATTTAGGAGAACAATTGATGACAGAGAATATGTGAATGTACTTGTGAAGTTCAGCGAATGCCCGTCGGCTGCTGAGTTACTGTAGAATTAAAAATTAAATTCAACGATTGCTCTGGGCATTTGAATCTACCGCCTGCGCGGTGAAAGCGTCTCCGGTGAGGCGCCTACGCAGCGAAGCAGCCGGGGCACGCTCACGGACAGACGCGAGTGAGAGTCAGTGGTAATTGTCGTTCCGGCTGGGTTCCGGCAATTGGCACGTGCATGTGAAAATCACGATGTGTACTGAAGAAAAGAACAACTGTTATTTACTTCTGAGTGATGGCAGTGTCTTTCCCGGACGGAGTTTCGGGGCTACTGCTCCAGTTGATGGAGAAGTTGGTCAGTGTCATTCAATTATTATCATCAGATTTTTTAGAGGGCGATTTGTTGGGGGGCTCAACACGTGGTCGTGCTCCATTTTAGCGTCCGTCATCTGATGAATGGATATTCCCATCTTTTCCGAGAGGATACTCACGCTATTAATTAGTTAATTAGCTCGAAATATCTAGGCAATCATTAACAATATCAAATCAGAATTGCCAATGGTTCTCGGCCATTGCAGACTCGATGATTTGATATCGGAGTTTTTGCTCGATATCTCCGAATCTAGGGGAAATATGGAAATTTTCATGATAACACTTTTTGTAGAGGACATGTAGATCTATTAGAAAGGTTCTAACCATTTTTTCTCTATCTCTGATATTTTCGCTGATATTTCGGATATCCCGATTTGTTAGAAAAATCAATTTTGTTGTTTTCGGTTTGACAACTGTATTATCACATTGTTTAATTGATAATGGGGTTATGCTGATGAAGAGACAGGCTTTTCGATCTCAATGGAAAATATAGATCCATTTGGTCTGAGTAAAAAAAATATCTCGAGAACTATTTGACAAAAGAAAGAGAAAAGTCGAATAGAAAAAAATGAAAACTCTCCGGAGGATATTCTAAAAAATATCTCAATAGATAAAACAATAAAAATAACAAGTAATGATAGATAATAGAATCAGTTATACAGGAAGATAAAAATCCATGGAATTATCCTCAAAGAATATTCTCCAGTGAATATTTAATACAGACAATAAAAAGTTCACTAGAATTTCAATAAAAATGTCTGGCGAATGCTACCAGAATATTTTTATTTTCCAATTAGATAAAATCTCCTGTTTGCATTGTCGCTATAATTTTCATCGCAAGACGACAATGTCCTCCACTAAATTAATATCAGCCAAGTGATAACTGATCGACTGGTGCCCTCACCTCGACTCAATCGACGCGATAAATTGCCTGTTGTTTACATAATTTTTATAACTCCGTATTTGGATATCCGCAGTTTTTCAGACGGGAATGGTGGGATATCCGGAGTCCCTGACGGATCCATCCTATCACGGACAAATTCTGGTTCTGACTTATCCATTGATCGGCAATTACGGAGTACCTGGTGAAAATAGGGACGCGCATGGCTTGCCCTATTGGTTCGAATCGAGTAGGATATGGGCGGCGGGGCTCATCGTCGGGGAAATCTGCGAGACCCCGAGCCACTGGCGACAGACGAAGACTCTCTCCGCCTGGATGAAGGAGCAGAACATTCCAGGGATCCACGAGATTGACACTCGAGCGCTGACGAAGGTCATCCGGGAGAAGGGGAGTATTCTGGGGAGAATTGTTTATCAGCGGCCGGAGACTAAGATTGCTCCAGAAATTGCTGATCCGAATTCCAGAAATTTAGTGGCTGAAGTCTCGTGTGTAAGTAGCATTATACATTCAAGCGTTATCTCGCGATTGTTTCAATGAATTGATTACTGTTGGCGAAGCACTCAAAGAGAGAACGAAACTCTAGGATTATAATGGGAAATTCGTCCAACAAAATTCATCAGAAATTCTGGATTCTATTGAAAAATTCTGTAGTTTTTTTGAAACAAAATCTTCCATCGGGACATTTGTGAAAAAATTAATACACTCTGATATTTTTATATAGTTTATTATATTGACAAATATTCCAATCGTGCCGATAGTAAAGTCTGTAAAGCCTTCAACTGCAAACCGAAGTGTCATTTCCATCTGAAACGAACTAAATTTATAATGGGCTCCTCCAGCTGTCCTTTTCTCACCGAATCCCAAATTTTCTCAATTTTATTATTTCAATTTTTGAAAATCTCTAAATAAAAAGAATGCATGAATGCATGAATGCATGAATCAAATCGCATTTCCTGCGGATACCCCGATAACGCCCTAAAAACCCTCCGGACTCACCGAAGATATTTCCCCCAGAGATCTCCAAAAACCTACAACCCCGAAGGCTCCCCCAATATTTGCGTGATCGACTGTGGTCTGAAGTACAATCAACTTCGCTGCCTCCTCAACCGCGGGGCCTCGGTGACGGTGGTCCCCTGGGACCACGACCTCTCCTCCCTCCCCTTCGATGGTCTCTTCCTCAGCAACGGTCCCGGCGACCCGAGCATGTGCCTAAAAACCGTCCAAAACCTGCAATCGATCCTCGCCACTAGCCCCACCACTCCCATCTTCGGCATCTGCTTGGGCCACCAACTGCTCTCTCTCGCAGCCGGCTGCAAGAGCTATAAGATGCCCTACGGCAATCGCGGTCACAATCAGCCCGCGATCCACCACGGAACCAACCGCTGCTACATGACCTCCCAGAACCACGGATTCGCGATCGACGTGGATCAGCTGCCGAAAGGCTGGGAGGTCCTCTTCACAAACGCGAACGACGGCTCCAACGAAGGCATCATTCACGCGACAAATCCCCACTTCTCCGTGCAATTCCACCCGGAGCACACGGCAGGTCCTGAAGACCTGGAAAGCCTCTTCGATGTCTTCCTCGAAATGTCGAAACAAAGCAAAAACAAGCAGAGTAAGCTTCCCGGTGCAGCTTCCCTGAAGGAAGCCCTCACAAAGAAACTACAATACATTCCTCCAAAACTCGACACCATCACCAGACCCAAAAAGGTTCTGATCCTGGGGTCGGGTGGTCTCTCCATCGGCCAAGCTGGCGAGTTCGACTACTCAGGCTCACAAGCCGTAAAAGCCTTGAAGGAAGAAAACATTCAAACGGTTCTAATCAATCCGAACATAGCCACCGTGCAGACCTCGAAAGGAATGGCCGACAAGATTTACTTCCTTCCGATAACTCCTGAGTACGTCGAGCAGGTGATAAGGTCCGAGCGACCTGACGGCGTTCTTCTGACGTTCGGTGGTCAGACGGCGCTGAACTGCGGAGTGGAGCTGGAGAGATCAGGTGTCTTCACCCAATACGGGATAAAAATCCTAGGAACACCGATCAAATCCATCATTGATACCGAGGACAGAAAGATCTTCTCCGACCAAATCAGTGAGATTCGGGAGAAGGTAGCTCCTAGTGCGGCTGTCTACTCCATTCAAGAAGCCCTCGAAGCCGCTGAGAAGCTGGGATATCCAGTGATGGCTAGGGCTGCTTTCTCGTTAGGAGGTCTAGGCTCAGGATTCGCGAACACTAAGGAGGAGCTGAGGACCCTTGCTCAGCAGGCGTTGGCGCACTCGAGCCAACTGATCATCGACAAGTCCCTTAAAGGCTGGAAGGAGGTCGAGTATGAAGTCGTGAGAGATGCCTACGACAACTGCATCACAGTCTGCAATATGGAGAACGTCGATCCTTTGGGGATTCACACTGGCGAGTCAATCGTCGTCGCTCCGAGTCAAACGCTGTCTAATAAGGAGTACAATATGCTCAGGACGGTGGCCATCAAGGTGATCAGGCACTTCGGAATCGTAGGCGAGTGCAACATTCAGTACGCTCTTAACCCAGTCTCGGAGGAGTACTACATCATTGAAGTTAATGCGAGATTGTCTAGGAGTTCTGCTTTAGCGAGCAAGGCTACGGGCTACCCTCTAGCTTACGTCGCAGCGAAGCTTGCTTTAGGCGTTCCCCTTCCCGAAATAAACAACTCGGTAACTGGGAAGACAACAGCATGCTTCGAGCCCAGCCTGGACTACTGTGTAGTGAAGATCCCGAGGTGGGATCTCAGCAAATTTCAGAGAGTCAGCACTAAGATCGGTTCCTCCATGAAAAGCGTTGGGGAGGTGATGGCGATTGGTCGTAAGTTTGAGGAAGCCTTCCAGAAGGCCCTGAGAATGGTCGACGAGAATGTCAACGGCTTCGATCCCAACCTAAAACCCCTCAATGACGAGGAGCTGGAGAAGCCGACGGACAAACGAATGTTTGTCCTTGCAGCTTCGATGAAGGCTGGCTACTCCATCGACCGTCTGTACGAACTCACCAAGATCGACCGCTGGTTCCTCCACAAGATGCAAAATATCATTTCGTACTATCAGCTGTTTGAGTCCATCGGCCCCGACAGGATCTCCCACTCGATCCTCCTGGGGGCGAAGAAAATCGGCTTCTCTGATAAACAGATTGCGGTCGCTGTCAAGAGCACTGAACTAGCTGTTCGCAAACAACGGAAGGAGTTCAATATTTGGCCGTTCGTCAAACAAATCGACACAGTCGCCGCGGAGTGGCCGGCTACCACAAACTATCTCTACTTGACGTACAACGGGTCCACCCACGATATTGACTTTCCGGGCGGCTACACCATGGTTATCGGATCGGGAGTCTACAGGATCGGAAGCTCAGTGGAATTCGACTGGTGCGCCGTCAGCTGTCTTCGGGAGCTCCGCAATCTCGGTAAAAAGACTATAATGATCAACTACAATCCCGAGACCGTGAGCACAGATTACGACATGTCGGATCGTCTCTACTTCGAGGAGATATCGTTTGAAGTTGTCATGGATATCTATGACCACGAGAACCCTGAGGGAGTGATCCTCTCGATGGGTGGACAGCTGCCGAATAATATCGCCATGGATTTGCACAGGCAGCAGGCGAGGATCCGAGGAACCTCTCCGGAGTCGGTGGACGGAGCTGAGAATCGGTTCAAATTCTCAAGGATGCTGGATAGGATCGGGATATCCCAGCCTCGGTGGAAGGAGTTGACGAACCTCAAGTCCGCCATTGAATTCTGCGAGGAGGTCGGCTATCCTTGCCTCGTTCGACCTTCTTACGTTCTCAGCGGAGCAGCCATGAATGTTGCCCATTCCCATCAGGATCTGGAGTCCTATCTCAAGAATGCGAGCGATGTTTCCAAGGAACATCCCGTCGTTATCTCCAAGTTCATACTTGAGGCGAAGGAGATTGACGTCGACGCTGTCGCGTATGATGGCGTCATTCTGTGTATGGCTGTCTCCGAGCATGTCGAGAATGCCGGGGTACATTCAGGTGATGCCACTCTCGTGACGCCCCCCCAGGACATCAATCCCGAAACCTTGGCGAAGATCAAAGCCATCTCTAGGGCCATTGCCGCTTCACTCGAGGTCACCGGGCCCTTCAACATGCAGTTGATCGCCAAGGACAACGAATTGAAGGTCATAGAGTGCAACGTTAGAGTGTCAAGGTCGTTTCCATTTGTATCGAAGACTCTTGATCACGATTTCGTGGCGATGGCCACGAAGATCATGGTGGGGGAGACGGTGGACCCCGTGGATGTTCTCGCGGGGTGTGGCAAAGTTGGGGTAAAGGTTCCGCAGTTCTCGTTCTCAAGACTCGCGGGGGCTGATGTCACTCTGGGCGTCGAGATGGCGTCCACTGGAGAGGTCGCCTGCTTCGGAGATGATCGGTATGAGGCATATCTCAAGGGCATGATGAGCACGGGATTCTACATTCCGCAGAAGGGGATTCTCCTGTCTATTGGCAGCTTCAAGGTGCGTTTTGCTCCTGAATGGAAGCTCAAATGTTTAAGTTTTGTAATTGTCTTCTATTTTATAATTTTTGAAGAATTGTCACTGATCATTTTTTGTGTTCGCAGCACAAAATGGAACTGCTTTCGTCGATAAGGAGTCTTCATAAGATGGGGTACAAGCTGTATGCTAGCATGGGAACTGCCGATTTCTACACAGAGCATGGAGTTGAGGTGAGTTTAACAATTTTATAAACAACTTTTTACATTTGGCAACTCGAATGGCAACTCTAAATGTTTCCTCAGAAAACGGAGTCAAAGGTTAGGTTAGTTTGCTTCTAGCTTGTGAGAATTACCTTCATAGGATCGGAAATTGGTTTACCCCTCCCTAACGATTGTCTAGGCGTGTGCATTATTTTTAGTAAAGCTAAAGTCGGAAATGAATGTCGGAATGATAAATTATTGAATAACGCACCGGTAATTCCTTCAATAACTACCTAGTTTAATCGTCATTATAAAAATTCACGAATTAATACAAATGTTCGTTAAATATAAGTGTCCTCCGCGGGTATTGACGGACGCTCGCTCTCCGTGAGCGATAGAACCACGTTCTTAGATTTCCCCTGGCGTCCTTGAACACTCCTCACTTCCACGTCTTCACCTTCGGAATCGTCTTCGTGGACAACAGCCATTGTCACTTGTTTGCGACCCCCGGGGGGTGATACGAGTTTGTGAGCGCTTGTTAATTCGCCGGTTCGGTCATCAAAAGCTCCTTCGGACGTTGGAGAGCGAAGTATTGATTGAGATTCAACAGGGATTGATGGGTTGTTGGGTCGGAGACCCAGGAGAGCAGCTGGGAAGTTCGGTCGATCGCTGTTTCTTTGAGGTGTTGCTGGGGGATCGTTCGTGGACTTTGATCTTAAGACTCTTCGCTTCAACGACTTGAGCCTATCCAAATAAGCTCTGGCTGCACTTCGGTCGTTGGAGTTCTCTGATAACAAGACCGATAGCCTCTCTGCATGCTCTATGTACGTCATCTTCTGGGTCTGGGCGCGGTAGTCGTGGTAGCATTGGGCTACTTCTATGAAGTGTGAGATAAAGAACTTCAGGACGAGAGCGAGTCGGTGCTGGTCCAATGCCGCGCAGCGAACCTATTGACAAAAAATCATTTACAGTAATACAATTCTGGAGTTTTCCGACGAAATCGGCGACAAATTAATGGAAACTCACCTCAATCTCCACGACTTGATCAGACGATTGTCTCGCATCAATCAGACACTTCTTAACAGCTAGTCTCGTCCCATTGGTCTTCTTCCTCTCCTTCAGTTTCTTCTCCCGGTCCCACAGACCATTCCCCGATTCGTATTCCGACTCGCGATCGACCCCCGGTCTCACTCCATTCCCAAAAATCCTGGGATTGATGATGGTCAGTACATCCTCCGTGAGGATCTTCAACAGCCTCGCGGAATCCATTACCGGGAAGAAGCTCTTACTATGCCTGATATTCTGCATTGCATGCAGTACATACATTACCGGATTTTCAATAATCCTCTTCAACTGCTTCTGCGTCCTCAGCAGATAGATCTTTCCCTGGAATAGGTTTTTCTCCCTGAGGAAGTAGTCCGCTAGGAGTGGCTCGTCCTGACTGATTGCCTTGTACAAACTACTGAGCAGCCTCAGCAAACTCTCCCCAGATCTGCCCTCGAGCCACCTTATCTCCCTGTCATCCTCTTCAATCAACCAGAACAGCTGATTGCGTATGTGCGCTCCACCAAGCCCAATGATAGACTCTATCGGTCGGAAGAACGTCTTCTGCAGCATCAACGCTATCACGTATACCTTGACCTGCGCATGACTCATGCAGGTCTCGAGGTACTTCTCGGCAGCCGGAAACACCACCTCCCATTCGAGACTCTGAAAAATTAGATTCCAATTGTGGATTATGTAATCCGTTTCTCTGGTGATGCTTGAATGACGAATTCTGTTATCATTTGGATATGGGATTTCAAAGAGGATGAGTCATACAACGATCGAATCGATTTTGATCAGATGATGCATTGTCCGACGATGAATAATTATGGATAGAATGAGGTGTATCAAATTCTACCATCTAAATTACCTGGAAGTCGTTGTTAGTTCTCTCTGAGCTGTAGCCCTCGGGGATGAGGTAGCAGCCACTCTCCTTGATCTTCTCAAGCATCTTGTAATCTGGCCAGCTGCCGCGGGGCCGCTCCAGCCATTCGTGGGCCATCTCGGGCCAGGTGGCCCAGACGCAGGGAGTGATCGCGAACTGGTCGTCCTTCAGGCAAGTCGTTGACTCGAATAACTCGAGCTTATCGCGGTAGATTATCGCGCCCTGGGGCTCGTCCTGGATCTTGGGGTCGAAGCCCATTCTGTCGGCCAGGTCGTTTGTGAAGAAGTGGTAGAAATGCTCCATGAATTTACGAGAGTTCAGGTAACAGATCTCGTAGATTCTGCTGTGAATCATTCCTCGGATCATTCGGTCTCGCTGGTCCAGGTGCTGGCGTCTTGGCTTTCTCGTTCCGTAGATCTTGTCACCCCTGGTGTAGGTGAAGCAGGGCTTGGGGATTTCTGAGGTGGAGTGAGGGGGCTGGGGGTAGGACGCGCCGTAGCCGGTGTCGCTGTCGCTGTCGAGGGTGTAGTGGCCTGATCGGTAGCCGGAACTCGTGCTCTCGGTTGGACTTCCTGAGGAGGAGGTTTGGTGGGGCTTGGGGGGCGTGTGCAGTGAAGACCGGTTGTCCGGGAGTTTCGGAGGCTGGGAGTCGTAGAGGTTCTCGCGGGAGGAGTACGTTTCGGAGGTCGGAGACGGCGGAGGTTTGGCCCTGGTGGAATTGCTGCCGTAGAAGCTCTCGATGTCGCTGTCCACTGGTTCCTCGGGTGGATCTGGCTTTCGGCGGGAGGGGTTCACCTCCAGACGCTGCAGCAGGGCATAACCTGGGGAGGAGAAGAACCTTCTAAATCTTTGGCGAAAGAACTGGGTTCGATGAACATTTTGAAGAAGGAAATTGTAACCAAGTGAACTTCTAAAAATCGGTCTCTTGTCTGGGGCAATTCAGTTCATATCTCTAGGGATTTTGGGAGGAGGAAGCTCCAGTTGATCTCCGGACATCAGTCGATTTGTCTAAGTCTGCAGTTTTCTTTTGACTTTCTCAACTCGAGTTTTAATTCGTGACCTTTAGAAGTCAATTTAACATTTGACAATTCTTATTTTATTGTTTGGAAGTCGCGAATTCAATTTTTGCGCTCACCTTTGTGTTTGCTCTGCTTCAGCTGCATGTTATAAGTCACTGTCTCGTTAACCATGCAATAAGGTGACGCAAAACTCTCCTCGGTAATTTCAATATTATTGAACACTATGAAGATACGAATTGGTTGGAGTGGCTCAACCGAGAGAATTAAACTCGGTCTTTCGTAGATAAAGTCCACTCTCTTCGCCACTTGCTCCTGCAGCACGTCCGGTATCAGCGCGTGCTTCTGCGGTGGCAGGAGAGAATTCATTTCTGCCTCGCGTGTCGATACCGAAGTCTGGCGAATTTCCGACATTTCTCTGCAAGATTTGGCGAGAAATTGTGGATTTATTCCTGGGAAAAATGCGGTGATTCTGGGAAATCTTAGGCGACGATCTGCCCCAAAAACCGATAAATTTCTTTCTTTGTTACTTCGATTAGATATCAAAAATGAAGATATGATCACTGCTAACTGACCATTCGTTTGTAATTATTATTCAATTTTAATTAATGTAGCGTTGATGGTATCAGATTTAAAAATGAGATTCGCAAAATGGAAATTCAGTTTGTGTCATCACCTAGAACTCTCATTCTGAGGAAAAAGATAGCAAAAAAAATTAAGAGAGACTTTCAAGAAATCTGTAGGAATTCCGTTTGAAATTGAGGATTTCCAGGTGTTCTCCACCAATTTTGTATTTTCCTATCATTCCATAAATCCCAAAAAAATTAAATTCCATTGATTTTTTCTATAAAATATTGTCTATTCATCATTTCCATTTGGAAAAAAATCGCCAGATGAGTTATTGAATTGCTACTCAACCCTCAAGTAAGTAAAACGATCTTACTCTTCGAAATTCTCGAAGAATTGTCCGGCCATCATGAGATTATTGAGAATAAAGACTTCGGGATCCCTCTCGATATGTCTCCTCATGATCCTCAGCTCCGGGTCCTCCTTCCACTCGCGATAAATCTGATCGAAGTACTGCTCATCCCCCGAATCACTTGACTCTCTCCTCTGCGGCACTTTCCCGTGGCTCCCATTCTTCCTCTTCGACGTTCTATTTCCCATTACCGATATCAAAAAATTGTCAAAAATCACTGGCATCTGCTGCCGGCAATCGATCGTTCTAATTATTCTAAAACGATCGATCAGTCCAATCACTCGTTAAAGTCCAACACTCGTCAAAGGCTGACAGTTCATTATCCCTGTTCACAAAAGACGGTTTAATGAACTTCAATCGATCATGAACAATCGACTGAACTAGTCTCGGGCTTGTTTCGAGCACTAAAACTCAATTCCTACCATTAATCGCGCTAGATACCTTACGATAAATAACGTTCACGTTATCGAGTCATTCACTGAACCTCCGATTGGCTGACGATTATCAGATATTGATAAAAATAAAAAATTGGAAAAAATATTTCCCCACAAAAAATTCGCTGAAGAATACCTTCAGCAATTCACTGATAATATCGTGTTACCTATCGTCAGGAAGAAAAAGGAAACGGGAAATGACTAGGTCTAATGTTTTCCTACTATCTCAGAATTCATCTCTTCGTGAAGATCTGAAATAAATCCCTGGGTCGTCGACTGATTTTCGGCCTGCCAGGGATTTTTTTTAGTGTCAGCACATGTTGAGAAAATGACCCAATTTTTTAGAAAGTTATTTTTTATCTAATGTTTTTTTTTACTTCATTGTCCGTTTTTTTTTCAATATTATCTGCGCTTTTTGAGTTAACTTCGGTACTTGCGATATCAGGGCAAATTGATAAGAAATTTCAGTCCATCCAGATCACCACTGCCAAAATTTTTGTGAAAAATTGAATTTATTTATCTCATTTTACTTCGTTATTGGCGAATATTCAATTGTTCGTTGATAATTTAACTAATTAATTCTCGAATTTTGTTGTATTTAATTAATTTGAGAGGATCATTGAATTCGATTCTTCTTTGATTCTTTTATTAATTAAAGTTCTATAGAAAATAAAATAGAATAAGTTGTATAAAATATTTACCAGTACCAGTTACCAGTAAATTAACTCCGCAATTTTCTAATTTGCTTTCAGGTGGAGCCGGTGCAATGGACATTCGAGAATATCGACGTCAACGAGGACTCAAGTCCCAGTGAGCTTCGTCACCTCGCGGACTTTCTCTCGAAAAAACACTTCGATCTGGTGATAAATCTACCGATGCGCGACGGCGGAGCCCGGAGGGTCTCCAACTTCATGACCCACGGGTACAGAACTCGAAGACTCGCTGTTGATTACTCTGTACCACTGGTGACAGATGTCAAGTGCGCTAAGCTACTGGTGGACGTAAGTAAATAAAATTTTTAGAATTAAATTAAGACATCTCATCTGTAGATATCTGGCTTATTGCTTCCAAAATTTGATGAACAGGGATATTAATCCACGGATTGACTGATTTATCGAAGTGAATATTTTATAAGATCGGGAAGAGTTCTGAAATAATTTTTTTTGCGGAACTCACGACCCGAAAAAATTGTTTTTAATCCAAATGATACTGACCAATTGATTAAACTGTCGGTGAAGAAATGAATAGTAAGTTTTCTATTTCTTTCGTGCAAAGTCTGTCGTAGGGATGATAAAGCGATGACGAGTTGATTAGAATTATCATCTGTGAAGAGACAGAAGTGAAGTAATTTGATCGCAATGAATCATGAAAGTCAACTACTGAACTTATTCTCATTACTCTTTAATCAATAATTTCTTTTCCGAGTAATTCAATTCTTATTGACCCCCATTGATTTCAACAACTGTGGTTTTAATTGAAATAAATTTTATTTGATTGAACATTTCGATCAACAATCAATTGCCAAGCGGAGGGAAAAGAAAATACATCTCATGTAAATTACAAAAAGTTTTGAGCACAAAAAAATTGTTCAAAATTTTAATTCTTCTCAAGTGAAGCTTCTCTCAGTTAGATAATGATTGCACGTCTCTCGCGAATGAAAATTTTCATCTGCTCAGATCGGATCGGGTCGATATAGTAGACAATAGCAAGTAGTGCGTAATACGAGTTGATTGCACGTTCAATTCATCTAGTTGGTACTCTTGATCGCAATCATAACACCAATTGAGAATAATTCATTTTGTCCAGGCGATCAATAAACTGGGAGGACGTGCCCCGCGAATGAAGACCCATACGGATTGTATGTCCTCTCGAAGGATTCTCAGACTGCCTGGCTTCATCGATGTACACGTGCACACCCGAGATCCTGGGGCCACTCACAAAGAGGACTTTGCATCGTGCACAGCAGCTGCTCTGGCGGGCGGTGTCACGATGATCTTCGCCATGCCCAACACCAATCCAGCGGTTATCGATCATCAGTCCTTTTCTGCGGCTAAAGAGGTGAGTAATTAAACCTAAAATATGTATATGTATATGGCCGTTTTTAGGATTTTTGGAGCGTATATGAAACCGATCCTGGTTCTGAGTTTGAGTCTGAGTCTCAGTCTGACTCTGACTGATTTTGACTCCGATTTTATATATTCTTATATATATTATTGAAAAACGAAATATAACTGCGTGTGAGCAACGTAAGCGTGATTATACGCGCACGATCATCGCTAGTCATCGAGAAAAATGGAAAAAACGAAAGGCGCCCCTTTTTGGCTTTCCTTCATGTC
>JAPYZM010001059.1:0-21799 GCA_030522845.1 Psyttalia concolor
ATAACCTCCTCAAATCGACACAACCTATCAACTTTTATACACAAATTCCTGTCAAATTTGTGAAAAATAAGTGACAGGCTACAGGGAAATTATCGCTGAGAATCTCCCTGGCGGCAGGGATATTTTCAAAAAAATACCAACGCGAAGGTGTCACGAGACCACGAATACTGCATGCTGATTGGCCAAAATTGGGATAAGAAAAATAATCATTAAAAAAATTCTGATTAATCCAACGGTAGAACTATTGATCATGGAGATACGTTGTGAGCGACTTCACGCAGATACTTTTGAAAATCACCCTCATCATGCCACGACGTCACAATCGCGTAGAGACAAGCATCATGTCACAATATTTCTAGTGCTTCCGCGATGAAACGAGATGAGCAGCATTAAATTGAACCCCTTCCCCTCAACTACCAAACACAAACAATGGCGCACCCTTGCATACCACACCATAACTAAATGAATGCTAGAATCGGAGGATAGATAAGATGAAATAATAAATCCCCTCCACTCAAATGCCACTGTATTATTTGCTGTTGTCCCACGGTCAAATATTCTCGGACGGTTTGTCCATGTATTTACATTTTCCGATACATTGAGCTGACAAATTTTGTTCATAACTCGTAAAAAATGTGGTTCAAGGGATCATATCACTCGCCTTCGGCTCGTCATATAAACCTCCTACTCGTCAAAAACCACTTTTTTTCGCTCGTTGCGAAATATACTATTCTGATCGTTAATACCGTAATTCACCGTACCTGGCATGAGTTCGGATCATACCATTGTTATTAAATTAAATCCCCCTGCTTTCGTGTACAATTCCCCCTTTCTTACTCATCATTGGAGCCATTAATAAATAAATCCGCTAAATGGGATTTTTAATTGAGATTTTTTACATTAGATTGTGGCCCCAGTACGTCAAAGATCGTATCCACACAACCTACATGTACTTTGGAGGTTCAGTATTAGCGAGTGGAGCAACAGCTGCAGCTTGTCTGCGATCTCCCACTATCATGCGAATGGTCTCACAGGGAGGATGGGTAGCCATGGGAGTCAGTTTGGCTGCCATGATCGGAACTAGTATCCTGACGACTAGTATTCCCTACCAAGAGGGTTTTGGACCCAAACAGATGGCCTGGCTCGCTCACTGTGGGGTTATTGGTGCTGTCCTAGCGCCACTATCACTTCTCGGTGGTGCTCTTGTAATCAGAGCAGCTGTTTACACTGCTGGAGTTGTCGGGGGATTGTCGGCAGTTGCTGCCTGTGCTCCCAGTGACAAATTCTTGAACATGGCTGGACCTCTTGGCATTGGACTTGGGGTTGTCTTCGTTAGCTCGCTCGGTAGCATGTTCCTACCACCAACCACCGCCTTGGGATCTGGATTGTATGCTATTTCCCTTTATGGTGGACTGGTCTTATTCTCTATGTATCTGCTTTATGATACCCAGAAACTCATCAAACAAGCTGAGACACATCCCGCTTATGATAGACAGTACAATTATGCTGGAAATGTTCTGAGCCGCTATGATCCAGTTAATAAGTGAGTTAATTAGTTATGTTTGGGAATTTATAAATTGTTTTTCACGGAATTTTTCAATTTCAGTTTCAATCTCTTTATTTTGTTTTCTTCTTCTTATAATGTCATTACTGAAAATAGTTTTTACTTGTTAAAATGGCCGAAAATATTTTCTCCCTTTTTGGTACCAAAGATCATTAACATATTGAATATTGACGATTCAAAATGAAAAAGAAACCATTGGTGCGATGGATGGATAAAAAAATTGAAGATTTTATGTCATTCAATTTAATTTTTTTTTCTTTTCTAGTGCTATGCACATCTATATGGACACCGTCAACATCTTTGTTAGGATCCTGTCGATCTTGGCGGGTGGTGGTGGCAGGCGAAAGTAAACCCTCATTTCTTCCCCAACCTCAATAATTCCATGTGATCAGTTCCCTTCTGAACTAGCATATTAAAATCAATGAAGCTGTAGAGAATCTAAGAACCAATAAAACATTTATCTTAAATTATTAAATGCACTTTATTGTCGCTTATTCAATCCAATTCAACGACAAACATGAGCTGCGGATATTGTACAAGGTCATCAAACGATTTCAGTGTTTTTCATCTTTTTTTTTTTATAAAAAAATCATGACAGATCAAGGGGGAGAAAGAAGAAAATTGGAATGAACCCTTAAATTAATCGTAATCACTTAATTCGTTAATTAGTCAATTCAGTACTCTGGAAGGAGAGTACTCGGGGTAAACGGCGCCTAGACACTGACGTAGTCCGGTCGACCAGGGGCTGAGTACCTCCTCAAATATCCAGCGAACAGCTGCCTCGCTTGATTGAGCACTCTAACGACATTGTGACGTCGCACCATTTTATCGAAGTGCATTGCCATTTCGTTGTAGTCCATTTGATTTCTCATGATGAAATCCCTATGTTGGAGAAGCAGAGTTATGCAGAGAAACATGAGGAATGGATTTCCACCCCCGAATTCAGAGGGTGGGGGGAGGACTGAGGCATCCCCAGGGACGAAATGCTCGTCATTTGTGCCGGCTGGTATTAATGCTGTTAATTCTGTTGCTTCTTCGCATTGCTCTCGGATTACTTGTCCCGATGGATTGACAGCTGAGAACTCAGTTGTGCTCTGGCGCCAACTGTCTCCCTCGCTGTCGGAAGCTGAGATAGATCTGAAAAATTAGACAGTTTAAACGTAGTTTAATTTTTCGAGGTGAAAAATTGAATGCGTATCCTCTGAAATTATTGACCTACTGTTAATAACATTTACATATGTTTTACATTTCCATCAAAAATCATTTGACTACTAAAAATATCACATAACTCACCTGGCAGTACGTTTAAGTAACCTAATAGGCGTCACCGATTTCACGCCATTCTGAACCTCAAAAATCTCCCCATCGAACTCCAAATCAGCTGCCTCATCAGGTGTGCCCGCACTGGTAAGAATCTTCTTGTCCCCCAACGAGTGAAGTGGATTCTCCCAAATGAAGACATCAGCAGCTGGGCTACCCCCAACCTCGGTCTCGCCCTCGGCTGCCTCCAAATTGCTCTCCCCCTTGATCCCCCCCTGATTCCCCGACGACGACGAGGGTCCAAATACCTGTCGATCCAATGACTCCAACTCCAGTCTCTTCTCTCTTGTCATCGAGGTCGTCATGGGAAAGAAGTCCTGATCAGTGGCATCATCGGGCGACCCATTATCATCCCTAATAACTCTAACAACCCCACTCTCACTAGCTGCCCTCCTCAACTCTCTCTCCTCCCCGGCAGGAGTGACCTTGCTCCTATTCAAACTTGTAAAATTCAGGAACTCGTTCAGATTCTTAACAACCCTCGCGCACTTTTTCTCGTGCTTCTCTCCCGCTTCCTCCCCATTAGCCTTCGCCTTCTCCTAAATCATAAAAATTATATTCTCCTTATGATGTCAAGGGATTTTTCTCGACGACCATCACCCCATTTTCATTTCTTAATAAGATTTATTTATCAATCACTGGGAGAAATCGAATAATCCTAAATGCCATACGATTGGTTTGTGGAATGCCGCCTCGAACACCAACAAAAATTCGTGGAAAAATATTGAAAATTGAAAAATTTAGGTTCTACGATGAACAAAAAAATGTATTGAATCAGATTAAATCCCAAAATGGGTTGAACAAAAAAAAATATGATCAGTTCGCCGTATGGACTGGATGAAATCAAGTAAAAATCAAAAATTGTAATTTTTTATTGAATGCTTCAAATTCCGACTCACCTTCTCTTCCTTCTCACCTTCACTTGAATTCCTCTGATTTTTCACTAAAGTACTATTCTCCTTGCCACAATTATTCAAGCCGCCATGTCCACTTCCCTGGGCAATGGAAGCCGAAGAGCTCTGTCTCCTGATAGCGCACACTTTTGTGTAAGCATTCTCCCTCAGGTGCTTGATATGCGGAGAAACAGGAGGCGATGGTGGCGGAAAAACTACCTCAGCTAAGTTAAGTTCCCCCTTAGGTGGGGCCGCTGGAAGAGCTGCCCAGAGCACCTCCAGCATCCTCAGAGCGTCTTCTAGAGCAAATTCCCTCTTCATCTCGAGCAGAAGCCACCGATAGCAAAACAGAAGATCATCCGCCTGGTGACTTTTCAAGTAAGCGTAGAAGTCTGGATCGAAGTGCTGGAGACCCTCAGCCAAATGCGTGAATTTGGTGGTCATGGCGATGCCGTCCAGCATGAAATTGTCCTTCAGACGTCTCATGAGGGCACAAAGGCAGATGTAAGCCTGCGCCTCGTCCCTCATGGTGATCAACAGGGGTGACGCCAGGTCACTCATCCCCTGGCAGTACGAGACGCTCGGGTGGTTCAGGGCGTACGTAGTCAGAATGTTGAAGAGGCTCGCTGTGTTCTGATTGTCGTCAGACCCACCGTAGAACTTGTGGTGTCTGTCTGTTCTCAATACATCCTTCCTCACCATGCCTGTGACGTAACTAAGGTCGCCGACGTTCTGGCCTGTGGAGAAATTTCAGTTTCAGTTGGCAGGAAACGCATGACAATTTTTAACTCGAAACCAGAGCCGGCTGATTAATTTCATTGAATTTCCATTGAACTTCCTGTGAGGTTTCGTCATTTTTGTATAAATATTTCATAGAATCTATTATATAGAATACCAACTATGACAGATATAGACAAACATACAAATTTAGCATAGAAAAAAAATGGCAAAACTTCAATTATCTACACTATGTCAAAGTATTTTATTTTATTTGAAATTTCCTTGGTTTTGTCGAAGTATTTTCTCGATTTGAAACCTCTCCTCTAGCCTGCCTCTCCCTCCCACTTTTTCCTCTCCTTATTATCTGCGGTATCATGGCCGTCTTACACTTAGCTGTGCCCCATCCGAGCTAGGACTGCATGGGAAATCATGTAAAACCCCAGTCGCACAGCCGCCCGATTGTGCAGTGTCAAGTCTGGGTAGCTGAAACGACCTACAATAAAGTTCTCTGAAAGTCGATTGCAAGTCGATTCAAGCTGGAATTCTGTTGGAATACAAGTCGAATACAAACCGATTATAAGGAAATTGCTTGAATCGAAATGAAATTCACATTGAGACTCGATTCCAACAGATGTCCAGCTTGAATCTACTTGCAATCGACTTTCAGGAAACTTGATTGTAGGTCGTTTAAGCTACCTACACTCGCCATCACAATCGACCATCGATCGAATGGCGATCGACTAAGCGGCTCACTCGATTCTTAGAATCGACAGTCAGACGTATTTGAATCGACGGGTCCATTAAGGGCTGTCACACTGACTAGATGAATACACTAAGCCGCTACACTGTGCCTACCGCCCGTAATTTTTGTGCGAGAGAGATGTTCCTAATCGGTCACCCATCCAAGTTCTAACCCAGCTCAACGCTGCTTAGCTTAGATGTCCGCCGGAGCAACATCTCGCCCGCCTAACCACGACGGCCGGCATTATCTACACTATGTATTCTATTGAGAGATTTTTTTATTTACACTTGCTCATATTTATAAGAAATTGATATTCAATACCGCTACGGAAAGAATATAAAAAACGATCAATTTGTGATCGTTGTATTACCTTTTTGAACTAGACATCTCCACTTCTCCCTGAGGCTCTGGTATTCCTGGGCCTTCCGCTTCATGTAATCCATTCTCTCTCGACCTGACATTCCTTCGGGGTAGACGTTTAGAATGTGCTTCCATACGACCTTTCGGAGACTCGGCTCAATACCACCAAAGTAAATCACTGCACGCAAGTCTTTCGAGTGGATCACCTGGCCTATTGGGTCCAGGAATCTCCGGAATTCGGCGTCGGTGAGAGGAGGACGCGGAGGCGGCTGTCCCGGGGACGCGGCCTGAAGGGTCTGCTGAGGGTCGTCGCTGAGATTGCCGAGGGCTCGCTGCACAAGGCTCAACGTTCTCTCCATTTTGTTCATTATCAGGTTGGGGAGCTTCGGGGGTTTGTAAGGGAACCCAGGTTCTTGTTGACGGGCTGGCTCTTGAGAAGACTGGTGGTCCTCCCAATCGCAATCGCAGTCTCCTGACTCCCCGAAGGGCTTCAGGTTAACTTGGAGGTATAGATACGGCTCCGATGCACTGGAGGAAGATTCAATTTTATTTGCTGAGGTTTTTTAAAATCTACCCTTCGAATTAAGAGGATCTCATCACTTTTTTCGAGTTCCACAAAATTTTCGTAAAAAGTTAGTAATTTGTTTTTTCAATCTATTATTTATGGCAGAAGGAATTGAAGGTAAAGTGCATTATAAAACTTCAATTATTACTAACATTTACTTATTAATCAGCAGAATAAATTAAATAACACCAATTTCCATGCCATTCATTTTGCAAAAGATTATAATGAGTGTGCAAGAAGTATGCAAGTGAATTATTCTGTGCATGAAGGGAAAAATCATGTAATGCAGCAAGTTCTGCATTTGAAGTGATTGTTGAGGAGTGGTTCAAATGAAAATTTACAACATATGTTGTTAAACTGGGATTACCTGATAAATGCAGCATCCAGATCCCAGTCGGATAATAAAAAAAGATAAGTCTCTGATCCATAGTCATCTATAGCTCTGTATGATACTGTGAACTCTCTGGAATCACGCATTTTCATAAATACTTGGGGTGTATTGATTTAATTTTTGCGACTGTTTAATAAAGAACATTACAGTTTTTAATTACTCTAGACATTCGAATTAACATGCCGAAAATTATTTCCTCTGATCTTTTATCTTCAAAGTCAGGAAATCTTTAAAGATATTCCAGTTGTAAAAATGTCCTCCATTAACAATTTTCTCTTGACTTTCTACTTAACGACTAAAAAGCAGTGAAAAACAAAATTCGTGTCCACCCAAAACCCTAAAAGTTGATAAAAGTCAAGACCGAAAACTCGAGATTAAAAGATGAGAGATAAACTCCCTCAAGTCTTCCCCACCAAAACGACGAGAAAAAATCTAGTTTACCCTTTAATATCAAATGCCTTGATCAGTATGCTCTGCAGTACTTCAATGGAAGTTATCTGTGGATCAACACTGAACTTCCTGTACTCCGGCTGGTGCCTGGTCTCGCATTTCTGCAAAATCAATAACAAAACCAAAAGCTGCGGCAAACATTTTCAAAACCAGGCTACAATATTCGAGCCTCGTGAACCCCAAATAATTGCTTTGAATCATCAGATAAAATAGTACCTACCTTCACTTTGACCCGCACAGCCTCCCTGGGGGAGCCGAACATCTCAGTCATTTTGCTGGAAGTATTGATGAGCCAAAATAGCTAGAATAGTCTTATGGACTATTTGTCCTTCGAGTTAGTGAAGTATCCAGGTGCCCAGTGCCAGGGCTCGGGGATTCTCATCATCATTCTACCTTCTCTCCTCAGTTCTGCATCAATTGAAATAGTTTCATGGATTTTTTGCGCACCTAATATGCAATTTTAATGCACCTACTGGTAATCTAGAAAGCGGAGTTGATTAGGGGCTGAAGATGATGGCCTGGGCTGAGGTTAACAATCAGATGTGGAGGGTTTTTTCCTCGAAATAGTGGCTCAAAGGGTCGGAATTAAACATAAATAGAGCTGTCACGTTGGAGTTACATTAGCTGCAGGGTTGATGACCAATTTTTTGCGAGTGTCTACATGAAATTTATATCACAGCTGGCACTATTGATTTTCGTCATGCTGTCTCACTCCCTGAATTGCCTCCAAGACCATCATCATCATCACGACCCGGTGAAATTAATATGTTGGAGCAACATTGATGATGAAATGACGGATTTTTACAACACTTTACACCCACGGAATCACTGAGAAGTTTAATGGGGAGGTATCAACGCGGTTTTCAGTCTTGTAGACGGGTTTAAATTCATGGTAAACCAACCCATGGAGTTTGGCTATAGATATTTGTCTGAACAATTAATCGGCAGCCGGTAAAAGCGAACCCTCAAGTTGGACTGAGGGAATGGTAAAGTATCGACTCTTGTCAACTGATTTCAACTTTCTTGACGCGATGTATGAATCGTCTGCTCTGAAACTCCCTTGGTTTTTTTAACGGAATTATATTCGAGGATTAAAAACTCATTAATTCTTCAGAATTCACCGATAAATGAAAAGGTGCTAATTTAAAAAATGTGCAATATCTCTACCTCACATCTTTTTCTCTTCTAAAGGGTTATTTAATTCCATTCGTTTTTTTTTAAGTCGAACAACATAACTTTTAATTAAAAGAAACTCAATAATTAAGCACGAAAACTGAATGAAAAAATTGCATTAAAAAATTCAATGGCATTGAAAAAACAGCATAAAATCAAATTCAATGAAAATCAAAACTAGAAACCGACAGAAAATGAACATTCATTGATTTGTTCCACTCAAACTCATCGGTACCTGAAACCCCAACGAAAATGAACTGCATTTTTTTGGACATAAAACTTCGGGTACAAGATTCCAAACACTATTTTAAATTTTTATTGAGTAAATTTTGTAATTTGCAATATTGAAAAATCCATTTCTTCAGATTCGTAAAAAAAAATATCTAATAGAAACAATTTAATAAATGCTGAGCAGCTTTTTCTACAACTTATCTTAGTTTCTTGACATTTTTATCGATGAAAATTATTCGAACACAAACAAACGGAAATTGTTCAATTGAACAATTATTCAATTAGTTTGAAAACAACATCTCTTCTCCTGAATTCCCCATATGTGTACACTCGTACCATCTCAAAACCCCCGAAATAGCTCTCCGATAACCAAAAGAAATGGAACAATGAAGGATAACGACTAGTGAAATGGCGTCACGGATCAGCCAAACACACTCGTCTGTGAAATCTGCGTGTGTGGAGGCGCTCTCAGGGTCGCGGCTTTCGGCAGAGGAGCGAAAACTCACTTCATTAGATTGTCATCTGTAGTTCATTAAAGTGGGGGCCGCGCTCCGAGCTAGATTAGAAAACTTTCTCTCTCTGAACCTCTCAGATTGCCTTTTCATCGTCCAGAAATCGACATGTGGAATCTCCCCGGTTTAATATTTCCCTCAATTTAAAATGCTGTCATCTGTTGTTTTCACGTTTGTCTTCGCCTCGAGTGTTATTGGTCTTCGAGAGTCAAGTGTCAAGAATATCGAGAAGTGTTGTGCCAAGGGGGAAATTATTTCCGCAAGGAAGAATTTCAGTTGCGTTCCACAAGACATTTCCACCACCGAGCTCATCAGTGGTGAGACCACTGGCGACAATTGGGTCCACTTTGATCAGTGCCCGGAAGCCGGGGAAGTCTCCATTATAAAGCTCGCCGATGCCATTGACAAGACAATTCCGATAAGCGCATCCTCCGGATGTCTGGATCTCTTCGATGGCGAGGAGAAACTCGGAGTTATTCCGGTTATTGTTCACTGCGTGGATGATTCGAATGTGGGGAGCCTCCAGATCCCCAAACTCGCGGGATTCAGAGTCTGCTGTCCCCGCGGTTGGATTTACGACCTCGACGCTCGCGACTGTCTGCCGAATGAATTAATAGGGACATCGGATATTGCTGATTTTATCTTCGACTCCGTCGCTGGGAAATCCTTTGTTGAATTTTCGAGTTTTGTGCGCGGCCCACCTCAGTGCAAACATGCGATAGTGGATTATGTCATCGATAGCTGGGGGGATCTTGAGGTTCTGGGGAATGGGAGTCTTAAGGTAAATATAGAATTTTAAGGGGCTTACTGGAATTCTTGATAGCTGCGTGGGGCGCATTTTTTATTTTTTTATTTTTCTTTAATGAAGCGGTTTTGGAACTTTTTTATTTGTCGCTGTTTTCATTCCAATTGGAATTACTCATTATCGAGACCATTCGACATTCAACAAGCCATGAAAAATTCAGCTTACCCCGACATCCACTTTGATATATTTGTCGATTGCTGTTTTATCGTCGAAATAATGGATTTTTGAAAAATAGGTAGAGAAAAAAGGGTCCATTTTTCGATCGATTTTTTTCCACTGAGTCATTTAGACTGTTTCCTCTTTGTTCATTGAATGTCAGGGATGACCGATTAACGAGGTAATTCTACGAAAATCTATCATTAATATGGACCGAAACATCGATCGTTCTCTTAAATTTCACCCTCCACTCGCGAACTGGGCGATAAAAAGTCATTCACAATCAATACCATCAGTTAAATTCTGTACTTTTCCACCCAATCTCAAGCGATGAAAAAAGACCTTTCCCATTCACAAGAACCGGATAATGTTCATCGATGTTTATCCTGCTACACCTCTGCTTATTCTGCTTTCCCCACCCCATTCTCTCCTCATCCCTCCCTGAGTTTAATTTTTTATGACGCCACTTCTCGCTCCAGCCATGTTATTCTGCCCCTCCACTGTTTACATTACAGGCCTCAATTTCGTCTGACGATGACACGAGTGTACTTCTGACCGAGGAGAATTCATGCCTCGATAGAGGTACTCCATCTGGGCTTATCCTGAGATTATGCACTGGTGCGGAATATTGTCGTAGGAATGCTTGTGTGAGAAAGTGTTGTCCCGAGGGCCAAGCGAGAATCGGTAGAGTCTGTCAAACGATTCCACTAGGTGTAGTGCCGCCGGGTGAATTTCAACGGGGACTCGAGGAATTCTCTCGAGCCAAGTCCAATCATTCCAAATGGAAACCGTTGGATACAGCCAGTTCGTTCTCCTATTTTTTTTCCATAGAAAAGTTGGGTTTTGAAGGAAAGCAATAGTGAAATCAATAAATTTATCTGATGGCGAGTAAACATTATTTTGATGATTTTTGCAGAGAAGAAAACTATTTGAATATATTCATTCAAGTTACAAATTTTGATTATCCTATGTCTACTGAGATTCAATTTCAGTGAGAAAAGTCAATGTAAATTAAAATAAGAAAAAGGTTTTCACTCTGTCGACAAACATTTGTCTAGTACACTGAGATTTCACTTCTTTTCGAATTCATTGGTTTAAATCTCAAATTATAAATATTGTATATTTCTGCAAACTTTGTTTTTCGTGGGATTCTTGGGTGATTGAATTGCTTTCTCTCAATTACTTATTTACATGAAAAAGTATGGAACAAAAGTTCCACTTGTTTCGTTTCAAATTATCACTAAACTGAAGAAACACTTGAACAAATCATGCCTAAGTTATTTTCAGAATCAGTTGTGCAAAAGAAACAAACTCTATCGTTTCCTTTGTACTAAAATCCGACAATGAGAAACGAATGGAATTTTAGCCCGTTCATTTTTTTTTAAGAATTGATAAAAACTGCATTTTAATTCAATTATTCCCCGAAAAATTCCTAGAAATCAGAAAAACCATTGAACTATGAAATTTCCTGATTTTGCTGATTTTGATTCTCCTCGAAAATTCCCTGAAATCAGTTTTTCCATCATATCCCATCACATTGAATGCAACAAGTTATTCCAATAAATAAAAACTCCTGAATATTTCAAGAATATGGATTATTAATTGGCGAACACTCATGCGAATATGGAAAATACTCACTGATGCCCGATGAACTTCCGATTATCGATTTCCACGGTAACATTCACATCCACCTACCAGAGCATGAAAGATTCAAGCATCATGAGTACTGCATGGAGGTATTCCGCAACGTAACTAGCTATGACGATGGTTTCTATCCCGCCGTGTGTTTTCCCAACCCCGACCCCCCAGAGCCCAACAAATGGAGGTATTAATTACGAATATCATAGAATAATACAACTCAACACCGCTGAATTATCATTTCCTGCTTCCAGATTTGGTATCAATGCAGCCCTGGAACTAACGAGCTGCATGTTTCTGCTGATAACATTTCTCGTTTACGTTTTTCTACCGCTGCTGCAAAATCTACATGGCAAAACACTGATGTGTCACGTTGCGAGTTTATTCGCGGCGTACGCCTGTCTAGCTGCGATCGCACTAACTGAACCATCAGATCGAGTGGCAGATGGATCATCGGAGGACGACGATAACGGGGATACTTCGCTCGATGGCGGTTGCAAATTTCTTGGATATACGATGCTATTCAGCTTTCTCGCTGCATTCTCCTGGCTCAATGTCATGTGCTTCGACATTTGGTGGACATTTGGGTAACTAGTCAATTAGAAATGTTTGATGGGATGCATGTTGAGGAACTAACGAGCATCAACATTATGAATTTAATCTTGGTAAACCCCGTAAACTCAATTCTATTGAGTTCTCTTAATCTATCCACAAAATTTGATGAGATTCGCTCCTTTTAATTTGACTACATATGATAGTAATAGTTGGTAAAATAATAGTAAAATAATAGTTGCAGAATTAATGACCAAATGTTCCTCTCAAAACCATACTTTCGATCTCAACGAAATTGTAAAAAAAAAAGAACTTCAGAGACAACAAAAAATTTTATAACTGTGTTGCTCAGTCTTTAACATGGAATCACTTCGTATATCTGAATTTCTTGCATATACGATGCTATTCAGCTTCGTATTGCACTCTCAGGGCTCAATGTCACGTGCTTCGACATTTGATGAACATTTGGGTTTGATCCATTAGTTCCAATGGTCCAATTGATCCATTAGTCATGTTTAGTGGAATGAATATTGAATGGCTGATGTATGTCAAACTCATACATTTAATTGTACTTCCTCCCGTCAACTTTTCTCGTTCAGTCTTTAATATTCTCCTCCGATTTCACTCACGCAAAGTAAATGATGATGATGATTCTCTCCCTCTAACCTCGTCTCTTCTAATGTTCCTTTTCGGAGAGATTTAGGCCAATGATAGACCAATGATAGATTGCGAAGATTAAAGATCAAACTATTGGGTCAAAATTAAACATTCGATCTCAAAGAAATTCAACGGAACCAGTCACGAGGAAGAAAGAAAACAAAATAATTGAAATGATTTTTTTAATAAAGTCTTTCAATAAATTGCAGCAGTTTTTAATTCCGTCTCGCTCATGATTATTATGATTTCTTCAGATTAGACCTCGTGATTGTTAGAAAAATCAATAATCAAGCATTATTACAGAGATTAAAGAATACTATTTTGAATTTTTCAAAAGCCGAGGAGGGTCACTTCGAACGTCTTTCTAATTCGTTGATATTCTCCTTTTGCTCCCCGGAGAAAAAGTGATTTTTTTTTTTCACATATTATTCAATTTTACCTCAATCCGGGGCAATACCACCTGCAAAAAATGATCAACGGCGAGTGATTGAAATTCTACATTTGATTTTCCAAAAATATTCGAGAAACGATTCACAATTTGTATTCACTCTTTGATACTCCCCTCTCATTTCGTCCGAGAAAATCCAATGACACTCCCTTCCCTTTGATATCCCTCAAATGTAATACTATATTTTGGTGGGATTTGGGTCGTTGTTGGCTACAAGGAGAAACTTAACTTTTGTGGCAGCTGTGAAGAGGCTCAGGACTTGAGACGAGATATGCCCTCACGGGAGGGACTTGTGTCCACGCAACCAACTCATCACCTCAAACCACTTCGGTCAGGCCAGTCGGTTCTCTTCCCCTCACGATAAGGTGGTGCACAAGTACCAAACCGAGTTGTCGACAAAAAGCCAACATACTATACAGTATAATGTGCATTGTTTTCAACTTCCACAGCAGCTAGTGCTTTTTTTTCATCACCCTCCCTATTGTCTTTTTTTATTCCATTCTCTTAACACTCGTCTATCTTTAGATTTCACGGGGTCGCCCGTTCCCCCGCCCTTTCTTCACGCATTTTCTTCTCCAGGGGAAGGTGAGAAGATATAACAGTGTTTTACGAAGGAAGAACTAGCCGGGCAATGTTTGTATACTCAACACACGCCGATTTTCGAAAATAGAATTCAACTGATGTATACAGAATGTTGGAAACAGTCTGAGATATTTAAGGTATGCGGGATGCCATACGCTGATTATTCATTCTCGTGATTTCTCTTTCAGAAGTTTGGGTGGCGCTTGGGGAAGGAGGGGAGCACAAAGAAAACGATTTTTTCTTTATTCTTTGTACGCCTGGGGCACGGCATTCGTTTTAACTTGCCTCGCTGTTGCTGCTGATTACACCAGTGTCATACCTAGAAATATGAGACCCAATGTCGGCACCGATTCCTGCTGGTTCAATCGTAAGGCGCCTTTTTGACATTTTTTTCGTCGTCCCCTGTGAAATATTGTTATAGGATTGGAAGCAGAATGTTAATGAAATTATTTCTCTGTATCGTCTTTGGAAAATTTTCAAAGGAACGTGGAATAAATTTTGTTGCACATTTTTTTGCAAAAGGGAAAAGTCTTTCTAATTCGCATGGTGAAATTTAATTTTTGTATCGAACATTTTATGACGAAGAAGAATAAGAATTTAGCCATGGGAATGTCTAGTTTTCTTCAATTTATTCCGTGTCCTCAGAAAAGTAATAAGAATTGTGATAGTAATGTCTATTTAAAAAAAATCATGGCATGTATCCTATGCGAATAGCTTTCCTTGCCAATTTTCAGAATTGAGAATTGTTTTGGAAGGTTAACTTTTATTTAAATCGCTTCATTGTTCTTACTGAATGCAAAACATCCTCTACTTGTCATAAATTTTTTGCATCTTTTCCAGCTGAATCCAGTGGTGCTGTTATTTTTTTTATAACGCCCATATCAATTCAACTAGTGGCCAACGTGATATTTTTCATCGCGACATCGCTCCACTGCAGTCGCGTCAGAGCCGAGATAACGAGGGTCATGAGGCCAGCGACAGACCCCCAGAGTCGGCGTTTTCACTCGGACAGATCCAAGTGAGTCCCTTCATTATCATAATTTCCGAGATACAGAGGTAATTGATTTTTTCAGATTAATCGTCAACATCAAACTGTTCATCGTGATGGGAATATCCTGGATCATGGAAATTATATCGACAATTCTCAATCGTTATGCAACGAATTTTAATTGGCGCGCTGAGTTTTTTTACATTTCGGATGCATTCAACTGTCTCCAGGGATTACTTATTTTTATTCTATTTGTTTTGAAGAGCAAGGTCTACCGGGCACTGAGACACAGACTGAAGGAGGGGCGTTCCAATACTCAGGGAAGATTAAATACCACTTTGCAGGATCCTTTCAGGGTGCAAAAGAGCGCTAGTTGCAGTACTCTTATGTCTACTTTTGCGGTTAATAATAATCCGTAATTAATTGAGTGATAATTTTCATCTTTTCCGTCTCAGATGATTTGCCCTAAAATCATTTTTCTTTTTCTTTTTACTCTTTTCACAAATTAAAAGATCAACAATACTATTGAAGATTTCAAAAAAAGCAGAATTGAAACGGTATTTTTTCTCAATTTACCGATTTGATTTGTTAAAACAAATATGTAAAAGAAATATTATTCAACTCGGGGTCTACATTTCAACTGCAATGAAAGATTAAAATTGGATTTGTTTGCAATGGCTGTAAAATATTAAGAAGTTCTGCGCACATCAATTAACTATGCTCGTACGACTCACGAACAAGTTCTGTTATTTATTTATGAACAAGGAATGTATGAAAACAAATATTAAAATCTTGCAAAATATAATTTCAATGATACTTATTGAGTCTGAATATTCTAAATTTGTATCACGCAATTTAGTTGGTTTGTTCAAAAACCAAAAATATGCAAAAGTGTAGCGTGGACCGGGCGGAGCGTAAAGTTACTTTAATCCGAGAAAAAAAACAATGCAAGATCTTTTTCACAAAAATTTGCGAAGTAGAAATTCTTGAACATTGGTTTAGGATAACTTTACTAAGGTTTTAGCAATGATTAAATGGGATCTATCTTCAGTTAAGTATAGGGATGGGGTAAAATGGACACTTTTGACTTTTTAAAAAATGTTGCTAACTTATTGAATTGTTGATAAACTGAAATTATTATTTTTTTTAATGGAAAGTACAGTCATTTCCTTTTACGATGACCCTTAGACTGAGTGCAAATGGTAGATCTTTTTATGAGTTATGAACATTTTTTTAAAAGTCAAAGGTCCCTATTTTACCCCAGTGAGGAGTATAAAATCGTTTTGCATACTTCTCCGGAATTCTCACCTGGAAATTGGTAGTTCGTACTTCACCAACCTAGAAGGTTCGAAAATCACAACGGAAAAATATAATGTCGATTGATCGCTCTGGGGTTTTTTTACTCGTGCGCTTGGCCGCTGTGCCTTCAGCTCGACTTGCCAAACTCTGCACAAGAAAAAGACTCCAGAACTCGTGGTTTGTGGATCCTTAGATTTTAGAAATGGAACCACTTAGGGCCCTTCGATTGTAGGAAATGCCATAATTTTGTGGTTTATTTTCACTAGTAATTTAGTTACCCCAGACACAAATTTGACACTGAAGGTCAATGAATGATACCTCGAATTTACATATCAGCGATTACATTATAGGCAAGAAAAGACTCTCCATACTCAGTAATGCCCGATAGCTACTCGTCTCTCAAGTTACCACGCATGGTGCCAGTCATTATGGATCACCATTTTTGAAGAAACGTACCAGTAGACCGATTAGGTAAACATTTTCCACCAGTAACTTGAAGTATCTTGGATCAAAATAAGATTAAAAAGATTACTCTAAAGGGGTTCCCTCTAAGGCTTGACCACCATAAACGAGGAGTATTTGAAGACTGGCGTAATTGTCTTGATCTTTGGTTTTATGAGAATCGCATTCTATGGTGTTGAGCAACGATCCACCGATTCAGGTGTTGCAACGTAACGATTTTCGCTGACCGAACGACAGCAGCGTGAGGTATATTACGTTTTCAAGGTTCGAATAGAAAATGTAGCATTACCATGAAGCGAGCCGGCCGTAATGATTAGGCGGGCGAGGTGCTCCTCCTGCGGACATCCAAGCTAAAAGCAGCGTTGAGCTGGATCAGTACTGGGATGGGTGAGCGCTTAGGAACATATCGCTCGCACAAAAATTAGGGGCGGTAGGCACGGTGTTGCGGCATAGTGTATTCATCTAGTCAGTGTGACAGATGAATACATTAGGGCACTGCACAATCGGCCGGCTATGCGACAGGAGTTCTACATGGTTTCCCGTCCAGACCTAGCTCGAATGGGGCACAGTTAAGTATAATAAGACGGCCGTGATACCGCAGATAATAAGGAGAGGAAAAATTAGAGGGAGAGGCAGGCTAGAGGAGAGGAGAGGTTTCAAATTGAGATAAAAGAATACTTCGATAAAACCAAGGAAATTACAAATACAATAAATAGTCATGAAGTGATGACTTTACATGGGTCCCTTCATACCTTGCAGGCAGCTAATTTTTACTTACCGATGGCATAAAATTTAGAAATGTTCATTACCACTCGGTCATTCCTTAACTTTATAATACAATTTAATTGGAACAATGATTGATTCTCAATGATTCTGATTTTTCCATAAGAAATTGTCGTTGGAAATGAGTCCAAACTATTTTGGACATACACGGAATTCCTACATCGTATTGTATTCCCCAGATACGAGAAATTTGCAAGAAAAATCTATATATGCCTCCTTTGAAACTCGAATCAATAAATCAAAAATGACACAAATGGATAAAAACAATAAATGTATTCCACTCAAACCTCCGACCAACTCAGAACTACACGAATACAACAACTATTCCATAGACAACAAATTAGTTCATAATTAATATAATACGTATCTACAACCGAGTAAATGTTAATATGTACAGATAGGTTTTCAATGATAAAACCCCGAGGAGAGGTATTCAATAAAAATGGCGGAGTTTTTCCAGAGACTTTCGCAATCTTTATCTGAATCGTCAGCAGAAATGAGGCTATCGTCACTCGAACTTTCCTATTGGTTTCCATCATTTTTACTGAAAAATTTTCCTCCGCGAAAACAAATGATTCATAGAAATTCGTATACAATAGGAATGAGTAATCAGGGTTGGCTATCCGCGCTCGCTTCGAGATCAGGATCCTCGTTGATGATAGAAATGTCCCTGATAGAGGGCTTTCGAGATCTCCATCCTTCCTGGGGCACAACGAGAGCAGTGGTTTTGGTGAGCAATCTTGGCCCAGTCAGTGTGATAATTATAGCACCAGTTGGAGCTGTTAGGATAATCGATAGGACGCAGAGTGTCAGGGTTGTCTCGGCGTATCTCACAGCATCAGTATCACTTCTGTTGATTTCGTCGAGTGTCACTGGACCCAGTGCAGCCTGGACCGTTGCCTTGGCCATGCAGGCAAAAGCTATGAATATTTTTTCTCTCAGATTGAAACGCGAACCAATGCTGACGAAAATTGTTACTAAAAGTCGAAGGACAAATGCTGTCGCTAAACAAGCGATGCAGAGGTATACGGTAGAGCCATCCAACTCGTCTATTTTCACTTGGGTACCGGTGAGGCTAAATAATATTGGCTCAAATATCATCCAGAAGATCTCGAAGGATATTGACACTGGATTCTGGAAAACAATTATGATTTATTGGGATTTTGCATGTGTTTTCTTTATTACTCAATTTTTTCAAGTTTTCTTTACTAAATAAATAACTGAAAAAAATTGAGCATTTTTTTTGCATTCCAACAAAAAATAGAAGATAGATATTAAAATTAAAGCGTAATTTTGCAGAAATTTTCTTCATGGTTAATAAATTCTTCATTATTTATTACTTTACAAAAATCAAAAGTGTCCAATATTTTTTATCCAAACACTGTAGCTCTCCTAAAACATTGATTTTTATTTTCTGTCGAAAGTGTCAGATTTCGTTCTTTCTGAGACAGGTTAGTGCGAAATTAATGGTGTGAAGTGGCGAAAAGAATGTCCATTTGGCCTAGTTTCGTCACAAACTGTTAATATCTTTATGACCAGATTTTATCACTCCCCCTCCGCCATAAAAAAAAAATTAACCATCAATGTGGCGACGTTTATACAAAGATAATCTCAACCAACTGGTAAATACATTCAAACTGGTATAAACTAATATATCCCATCTACAACACGGCGAATCATCATTATTCCTATGTCCTTCGGAACAAGTCGCCGTGAAAATCGACAAGTTCCGCTCTCGGCTACGCTGACGAGAACCGCGATTCAAGAGCAGTACGTGTAGTTTAGATGAGGAGATTGCAAGGGGAGGGGAGAGAAGTAGGGCAGTGTCAAAGATTTCTGTGATTTTTAGGGTACGAGAATAAAAGTACGAATCGTTCGTCTGCAAAGAATTCCAACAACTTTGCACTTGGACGATTATCCATTGTGCTCCACCCATTGAATTTGTAATTCTCCCATTTAATAATCCTTATTCTGAATATTTTCAGTTTTTCAATTGTTCAACTACATTGCATGAAAACAATTTCAACAACAAATATTCTATAGGTATTATTCAAATTATATGTTGAAGGATTTAAAAAATTTGCAATGCATTCCCTGCTCATAAATAAATAATAAATTGTCTGCAAGAGTTATTTCGAAAAAATTTAAGGTCAAAGAAAATTTAGCGTGTCGGACTTGTTACCATTTTTGAAAACAAGACATGCACGAATGATTCATCTTCTACAAAATCTAAATCTCCTTCTCTCTCCGCACAAAGAGTTTATTTATCATACTTGCCACAGACGTTTGATTTATCAATCCTCTAATTTCTCCGAAATTTTTACAATTTTTTCAAAGGCAAATATGAACGGCTGCCAATTAATGAGACTGAGGGAGGGAGGAATTTTCCAGGTTCTATAGAGAGGATTGAATCTGGTTTAATTGCCAGGCGCTGTGTCGAATTCAATTAAAAATATTCCTCTCATTGCACACGCTTCAAGTCAACCGCTACATTTTTAACGAATCTCCAGTTATGGACTTACATCATCAATGTCCCATCCCTCCTGCTGCCAGAAGTAGCAGCTGACGAAGGCAGCAGAGACAACAGCTAGTGGTCCAGCTCCGCCGAGTTCAATGGCGTCACTACCGAATACTGCAACGAGACCTCCAACGAGGAGCATTAGCACTCGAAGAGGTACCACAAATGGCTAATAACAGGAAATTCGAACATTTATAGTTGATGAAGACTGTCCTACTGCAGTCGTACCGTCGACTCTATTTTTTTCAACGATAACCAATTGAAATCTTAAGGGTCTATCTAAAGTTACAAGTTAAAAGTTATTCAAGGAGAGCTAAACTTTTGTTCAACTGAAAAACGCAGTTATCCCTTTATTTTCATACAAATTTCAAACCACCAACTAGCACTCATTGTTTAATCGTACTTTTTCAATTTCGGAAGATTGAAATTTCACTCCAGTAAAACTATGCGTAAAAAAAACTTACGTCTCCCTTTTCAGGAACATATTTGGCTAAACATCCCCAAAGAGTTCCAAACCCGATTCCTCCGACAATGGCCAGTGGTCCCTGCAGTATTTGATACCACAGAGTATCATTAGAAAATAGAACACTCTTTAGTATACCAAAACCAGCGACCGAAACCGCGTCATCAAGTCCGGATATTCCAATAATTAAAGTTGGGATTCCCTGCAATGAAATAAAAGATCTATCAGAATATATGAAAACCGAGTTTTTACAGAGTCAGAGTCACGGTTTGAGTCAAACTTAGACTCATAATCCGCCTAAGACTTAGACTCAGCTTCAGACTCAAACTCAAACCCAAAACCAGGATCAGTAAACCTTTTGGAACGCTCCAAAAACAGCAAAAACGCATATAGATATATACAATGTATATTATACATGTATATAGAGTCACAGTCAGGGTCAAACTCAGATTCAGGCCCAGAATTAAAATCAGAATCAGAGTCAGAGTCAAACTCAGCCTATATGTACACGCCAACAATTCCCAAAACAGATATATACATGTACAATGTACATTGTAAATATATATCCGAATAAACTGGCTTCAAAAAGCGTTACATTGGATTTTTTTCAAATGGATATTATAAACACTATTGGAAAATGAATAAAATTAATTAATTGAGTTAAATGGTGTAATATCTATATTATTTTAATAATGTGGAAAAATCATTAGTTGAAATTGGAAATATTCACCGGATAAATAATAGAAAAAATATGGATAAATTACATTTTTATAAATATCCATACCTTAGCCACTCCATACCCCTTGCTCCTCAATCTGAAGAGGCAGGGCACGATAACAGCTGGCGATACAGCCGCAATAACACTCCCAATCAGCAAACTCCAGATCCAAGGTAAATCCAGGAGGAACTTGCTCATTACCGCTACAATGGCAGCCTCCGCCAGCCACGGAATCAGTCCAATTTTCGGCATCGTGATCCGCTGTCTCCTGACAGCATTTGGATCCAGATCGAGTCCCGCTCGTGTGAGGATAATCACCAATGCAATTTTTCTGTATTAAATTTAACGACAGAAAAATATAGTTTCTAAAATAGTGCGAGTATTTTCTATATCGATCTTATGTAAAAACGGAGATCGTCTGTTATTTGATTTTACAGCATTCATGCTTGTAAACTGGGTATTTTATGGGTTTTTTGCGTACGGTAAGACGGACTTTACCCACACTCATATTGACTGATATATTTTCATTCATACTGTCGTGCGGTGATTATTACTGCGGTGCGCTAATGTAAATTCCACAAAATAAATAAACCGAATACAATCGTGCTCCAATAAACGTTCAAAATAACCAACCTGAGGAGAAGAAATGGGAACAGGATCGTCGACACTGGCTAGTTTATTTATTTTCATCACGCTGTGTCGGAAAAGTAACTTTTCAGTCACACTCCGCTTCGCGTCGAGTGACTAAAAAGTGCTTTTTCGACACATTGAGATGAAATAGTATATTTCGTAACAAGTGAAAAAAAAAT
>JAPYZM010001060.1:0-33668 GCA_030522845.1 Psyttalia concolor
GTGTGTTAGTGCTTCCCTTTTTCTCTCTCCCCCCTTCTCTCCCCCCCCCCCTACTGATGCCCCCCCCCCCCCTTCAGGCTCCGCCACGAAGACCCCCCCTTGTGTGAATATCACGCTACACACAGTCCCAAGGAGTTTCCTACTTGATTGCCGCTATCGTTCGCCCAACCGTAAAGGAAGTCCACGCGGACTCGGCAACACCTCAGCCAATCCCCATCACTTCGTAGCACACTTGGCCAGTTATATTTCGTCGTGTTGTAGCTGGTATTCTCAGCTCTGTGGCAAGAGTCGAATGAGCCAGCACGCTCGTCCAATCCCACCGTAACTTTTTCGTAAATTCGTGTAGTATGACAGCTGGTAGTTGAGTCCGCGCGGACTCGTCTGGCTGTACAGGGCGCACAAACTCAACGGAATGAAGGTGCTACGCGAAGCCGCAGTGAAACATGAAAAATAGGGGCCGGGCGGGTTTGGGGGGGTTGAGGGGGACTACATAGGGAAAAACACGAAGTGAGGAGGCTGGGGTAAAATGAGGGAAAAAGCAAACGAGCGGCGGTGAAGGAGAGAGAGAGGGAAGCGAACCGAGACAAGCCGGGTAGAAGGGAAAAGAGAAAACGAGCGAGACGAGCGAGGGGGGTCGGGTTGGGGAGGGGGATGTGGATGGAAAAGTAACATAACGAAACGTCGATCCCATTACCTGGAGCCTCAACCCAACCTCCTCGCTGCACTAATACACACACGCGGACTTATATACAATGTTCCTTTCAACCCTTAATCCAAGGAGGATTAGAAAACCCCATTGTCATGCTTCGCGGAAACGTGGTCGTTGGGTTGTAGTTGTGTCTCTCTGTGTGGGAATGGAGAACGGAAGATTGCTCTGAACGGAGAGTGGAATATATTCAACTGCGATTACAGACTGGAAGAGACACATACCGTCACGGAGAGGGATTTTTTTATTTTTTTTCATGGGCTCGGAGGGTTTTCGTGCAGAATTTTGAATTGTGTAGCGAAGGTTTCAGGCGCTTTTCGGGTTTTTTTCTTCGAGGGGGTTGAATTGATGGAGGGGTTTGGGGGATTTTTTTTTTCATTTTTAATGGTGGGAATTTCGAGGCGTTCAGCAAATCTGGGAGTCAACTGGGAAATTTTGGGGAACAATTTCTATATTTCAAGATAATCTTTCATTTCCATAATTACCTTTATAATTCTAAACATCACGTACGCTTAATGCACGAAATCACATTTTTATCCCGGGAAAAAATGACCCTTAGTTTCCTTCTGGTGTCCCGTTGTTCCACTTAACTGACCCTTATTTTGCCTGTCGTGACACTTCCTTTTACCCTCACGATCTTTATCCTCACCCTCACAAGCCCCCAAAAAAAATATTTCCGTTGTCCAATTTTATTACCGATCAATATCAATAGAAAGCTGTCATCAATTATTTATCAAACCCAAACAAAATTCCAGAGACATCCCCCCCCCCCCTCCTGCCGCCATATTTCAACATTTTGAGTCTAGAGAAATGGTAAGTACCATCTCTCCGTCTCATTCTTATTGTCCGCGTGGGTGAAGACGTGAGAGGAGAGCCATAGCAACCGTGCATGCATGCAGAAATGTCGGGTATATAATGGGAAAACAGAAAGAGAAGACCGCCAGCGAGCGAGCGAGCGAGCGAGAGAAGTGAGCGAAAGGGGATAGGAAGGGGGGGGGGGGGTTAGCAGGAGATAGGGCCCAAGAAAAGAAGAGTGTGAATGTCGGTGTGAGTGTTGGGTGAAGCTGTCGGTTGCGCTTGGTCGGCTGTGGTTATGTGGAGCGCTGCCGCCACCGTCGCCGCAGCCGGTTTGCGTGTACATTTGTGTACGTTTGGGTGGGAGATACGTGTCCTCGCCCCAGTACTCCATGCTTACCGACGCGAACCAGGGAAAGAGGTAGCATTAGGAGTGGAAGTAAAGAACCATGTGCGCGCGCAAGTGAAACTGAAGAGAGAAATGCTGGCTATTGATGCGGGCAGAAGAGAGATGGAGTCATTGAAATAGGAAGGGGGTTTGGGGGGAGGGGGGAGGGTTTGTGGAGAGAGGTGGGTTGGATAAGATAGAGAGAATGAGAATCCACTCGCAATGGGATAAACCGAGAATGGCGTGAGTGAGAGAGGCTCTGAAAACCAGTCGGTGTGGTTTGTGCGGCTAACCACGCCGATGCTCTCAACCCACGGCGACTTTCCAAGACCATATACACCCGGTGAACACGACTTCCGTTTCTTCACGAATACTAGTGAATAGGTTTTTCATCAAATAGCGAGGGGGAGGGGGGGGGGGATAAAGGGAGAGAGGGGAAAATTATCTGATCAATTGAAATGCAATGTTTATTATTCATTCCGTTGAATTTTCAGATTTGGTAATGTCAGTGTGCGGAAATGGGAAATCGAGATATTTTATTCATCCTGGAATATCTCTGTATAATTGCAGTCAATATAATGAGGATGAATTTAAAAGGGACGATATTTGTACGTATGTTGGAGAATTTCGGTGATTTGCATTAGCTTCATATAATGCAAATACTTTGGTAATTGAATAGGGTAATTAATGTCTCAGTCCGATGAGGATTCCCGTTCACGGTTTCATGGGGGGAGGGGGCGGGTGGCTTGAATCCTCGCTCATTATTTGTTTAAATTATCGTGAGATCAATGAACTCTGATACTGTGTAATTCTGGAAGTGACTCAGAATTGACGGGAACTCTGGGTGTGACCCAGAGCGAACCAGAGTGACCCAGAGTTGACTCTTTAAGGCTGGGAGTAACTCAGAGGGTACCCAAATCGTTTCGGAAGTTCTCGAGATATACTGTTGAGAAGTGTTGTCCGAATTTTTCGGCACACTTCTCAGATAATTTTTCCTGCATTTTATTTTTATGGATATTTGAAGAAATTTTGTCACTGACGTGGAAATTTCAAATTCATTGGTCCCTGAAGATTAACAGAAATCCGAAAAATTGGGCCGAAGGTACTGAATGTAATTTCAGAAAAGAGAAGTCATCAGATTTTCAGATTTTACAGAATTTAAAATCACATTTTACTGAATATTCAGTGGAGCTGGGTACTAAATCCTCATACTCTTAGAAATTTAAGTGTACTGAGGAATTAAGTTTCCGTGAAACTAGGAAATTCACCGGCGCTATCTTAAAAATCAGTGATTACCTGTCCGCGTTCTCATTTCACTGAATTCTCCAGAACTCACCCGATCTCTCCCGATAATTTTTCATTCAATTACCCGAGTATTTCGTTAACAGCATAAGTCGAATTACCGAATAAATTGCAATTCAGAATTAATTATCGGGTTTTCCCATTCTGAAGTATCACTTTCCAATACAAAATATTGTACTCATCACGCCAACTAGAATAATATTGATGCGTGGGTTACCATTGATGATTAACAAATTTCATGCAACCAGGGTTATCAAGCTTCTGTGCACATACGCAATATTGGTCCCATTAACTCGATATACTCATGGGCTTCTACAGTTGCCGTTGAGATTCGAAATCGATCTCGTTTTCCGATACCTGATACCATTGCTTTTGTCCTTCGGGTCTAACCTAGATCGAATTTCCCGACGAAACTAGAAGTAGAGTCAGGTTGGGGTGGGGCCGGGGGGGGGGGCTCTATATACCACGGAGGTAACCGCTGGGGTCGAATCCCCAACAATTCCCCGAGGTAATATCACTGGAGCATATAGATTTTGGGGATTGACGTTTTGAATGCTTTGGCGCGTCCAATTTTTTCCCCCTTCACAAGCCCGAGAATAAATGAAAAATAAACGAAAACGTGATTTACGTCTCGACATCGACCGAAAAAAGCTCTCACCAAGACTCCCATGTGATGTTCAAACAAGATTCCTCCGAATTTTCTATCAGTTGTATCACACTTCTACCCTTTCTTTTTTTTTCTGTTCTTCTCCCCCCGCCTTCGCACACCCACCAAATTATGTTCGAGGTTAATACCGGTAGTATCTTTGCCGCCTCTATGTTGCACGTTCGAGGGAATTAACACGACGCACGATTTATGAGTCCTCCTGTAACATTCGTGGCATGTACATACGTATACATGCGACCGGTTATTCTCGTGGTCTTTTTTCGTTTTCAGAATGAATTAATTAATACTGTTCTCCGGGGGAAAAAACGAATTCATTGAAAAACTTGTTAATCCAGTAATTTTTTTTTTCCTCTTTCAGTTGGTCGGAAACTCCCACCAATGACGAGTGAATGGTAAAGCAGATGAGAATTAGGGGGTGAGAGCGATTCGAGGGTTGAATTTCATTCACTGGAAATTATGGTTGAGCGATAGGTGCAGGTGAATTTTCGATGTTGTGGGATTGATTTAAATCCAATATCGAGGCATTTTCAGGCAACACGTGTTCTCGAATTTTTATGGAACGTTCGGTAAAAATTTTTAACCGTCCACGAATTTTTCGTGCTAAAAAATTACGTAATTTTTTCATAATTTTTGGGTGAGAGACTGGAGAATTTACATAACGTTCCAGATTTATTCTCTTCAATTTTTATAGATATTGATTGTTGTTCCGGTGGCAAACTGCGGGAGGGGCCGAGCCCCTCCTCGCTCGCTTTATGAAGTCACACCTTATTTTTTAGTTACTCAAATCGAAATACCAATTGAAATACGTTGCTAAATGGGTGTATTCAAAATGATAATTATTCTACTTACTCTTAACCTCGGCTGATGATATGTCCAGTCCTATCACCCACTCAAATATCACTGGATTCCACTGAAACACAATAATCAGAGTATGACAAGCGATTTTTAATAAACTCCATATATAAAATTAACTCCCGTGAAAGGAGGCAAAGAGAATAAAAAATGTATGAAGTGTATTCACAATGAATTACACATTCCGCCGAATTTTTATCTTCCTTATAATAAACAAATGGCAACTCCACAATTTTTTAACTTTCTCGTGTGTTCATTATATAGAGACCTTTCTCCCGTGTATTGTCACATTATAAACTGCCAAAATCATCGCAAATATGTCCAATCAATAAATTAAGCCCGTATAATGTCCCTAGGAAGTATTTATTAAATTCCATACCTGAAAGCCCTTTAAAATACCCAATGAAAAACTCATTATCACCGGACGAATAAAATTCCCCGAAATCACCCGATAATTGAAATTCAAAATCTTCCAAATGACCTCCCATCAGATGGTATCCAGAATGAATCAATTAGCGTCGTCCCCCGGAAAGTTCCGAGCCCAGTAAAAAAAAAAAACTTGTTAATCCAGTTATTTCCTATTCCATTCCCCCTGAACCTCCTTCGAATGACGAGTGAATACTAAACCAGATGAGAAATGAAAGAAAAAGTTATGTGGGTATACGATTTGAGGCTTTTTTCCCTCGGGTCACAACATGGGGTGACAAATTGAGATGATCCAAATTCTCCACGGCTTTTCTGGTAAATGTGCCCCAAACCCCTCTCGCTCCCTCTCGCTCACACTTCGGCCCCTCTGCCCCGCCCTACCCGCCCGTAGATCGTTTCCCAGGGAGCAACACCAGCAGGCAACAGCCGAGCGAGTTGGAGCGAGGGGTCGTATAGTTTGGGATTGGGTCGAGCGTCACGGGGACTGCCCTTGGGGACTACTGTGGAGCGCTAATGGAATTACTCGCCCCTAGAAGTTTTTAACGGTCGATTTGCCCGGTATTTCACTGTCTCACTCTCGGCACCCGCAGTCGCGCCCCCCCTCCTCCAGTGTAGTTACCCCTTATCCAATCTCTTCATGGGTTGTCTCGCTACATTCGATGTTTCGTCACGCCGGGGGGTCAAAACTGCCCGCAGATGTCGGCCATAAACCTCTGTCTGTTTTTTTCTGTCCCTTCCCCTCCTTCTCCCTAACGCCCCCCCGCCCCCCCCCCCTTCCATCACACTCTTCTCTATTTGTCTTGCTTTCTCCTATTGTACCATCCCTGGAATAACACGCCCTTAAATAAATCCATCCGTGCTGGAACGAAATCACCCCTGCAGTTGAGATTGGGTACGTGATGGGTAGTTCCTTTTTTTTTTCTCCTCAATTCTCCCCCCGCGGTGCCTTTTTATAACTGTTTTCTTTAGTCGGCGTATTGAGACACGTGTGCACCGACTTTCGGCCTATTTTATTTTTGGAAATGTCTTTGAGAAATTGAAAGCGACATTTTTGCTTTGAAATTGCGCGCACCAGTAATTTTTATTGTTAGTCTGGAATTTTGATTTGGTGGAGGTAAATTGGGGGAAAAGTTGGGATGATAATTACTAATTTATTCTCGATTTGTTCAGATCTCATTAAATATTTGCAAGTAACTGTGTAGATTGGTAGGAAATATATCTCAGAGAATAATTTTTTTCCCTTCAATAATTTCTAAAATAAAAGGAAAATGTTAAATTAATACTTTTTTTTTGTGACATTGACTTGATGTTAATTTTGAGGGGATAATTTCGCTGGATGAAAAATAACTTTGCACTGTAATTTACGAATGAGAAATGTTACATTAATTTCCCCATCATTATCTGCACGATTTCTCATTCAAAAGAATTACTATCGAGATTTTTTTTTGTTTCTATCTTCCTTGAGTGACTCATACACACACTCCACCTTTCTCCTCGAATCTTGTCAGAGAGGACTAACCAGTCGAGCGAACGACAATGGTAGAGCGAACAAAAACGAAAGGACGAGGGACAGGTAAGCGCCGCGTGTCGTCGTGGATGTTTACACACCAAAGCCCGGGAGATGCAGGAGCGAAGAAAAGGCGTCAGGGTGGCCATACATATACATATCACCATTCTCAGACCAGTATCTTCCTCAAAGTGTCTGTACAGATTGTTGGCGAGCAAGTCGAGTGTTGAATGGGTATATAAGGTCACCCGTACAAATACAGGTCGGATAAATCGTTTTACGCGGAAGTGGGGAGCGAATGGCGCTTTATGTCACTCGGCCGAAAAAAATTGCGGGATGGGGAAGGACGTTCGATTCACGGCCTGAAAGTATTTTCGGTTTACGTTGGGTTTAACTTTGTTAGAGCTTCGCGTTGCCCACAATCTGGGAGAAAATACTTTTCGCGATGTTCAGTGACTTGATACAAAAAAAACATTCTCTTGTCAACCCTTCAAATCGCGAGATTTCCTGAAGAATAATGTTAATTGTTAGAGTGCGAACAGAATATTTCAACAGAATTGGATTTTCTCGATTCGAGAGACTCTTTAAGTTTGCTCAAGACTACAAATTATGTTCTCCACATAAACTCATGTAGTAAAGTAATGCCTGGCCCAAGAAAAAATTCTTTAGTCTCGATTTTTGATACTCTTCAGGAATTCATGGATTGAGATAAATTTATGGGACGACATCTGCTGGCAGTCGTAAATTTTCTCGAAACAAAAGTGCGAACAAACATAATTTATCCTCAAATTTCACGTGCGGTTAAATTGACAAGAAATTATTTTCCTATTCCAACTAAATCTTCGTCAAATTTTTTTTCCCCCCTAGTAGGGACCCAATAAAAAAATTTTCCAAAAGATAAAAAAAATTCAAACATCACTGGACGCTTAACAATAATTGGCAATTGCCCATTGTCAGTGATCATCACAATTTTTTAATTAAAAAAATCCGATTAATGAAAATCAATGGCAGGGGGGAAAAAAAATCCGTGGAAAAGGAATGAATATTCAGCAGCTTTAGCGATTGATTGAGGAGGTAATGAGTCTGATCAGCTCGATAGAGCCGAAGTGGGGAAGGGAAACCACTTAGGGAGAGTTTATCGTTCGGGTCGAGGTCACACATCGTCGATCGAACGAATCGTGTGCGACACGCCTGATCGCGTTACTTAATGAATTCATTTTGATTATCGTGTTTAGCGTACGTTACCAACAGTAAATTATTAATAAAATGATGAGGGGGGAGGGGGGAGGGGGCGAGGTGAGGGAAGAAGGAAACGGCCAAAGACCAAAACGGTGGAGTATGAAATACATGGCTAGGGCAAAAACGGATATCTCGGTTATAATACCGGGGCACGCCCGGTAACTCGACCGTAATATGGTATGAATAATAATGACAATGATGATAATCGCTGTGTGTTGGTTTGCCTCGCACGGATTCGCGTCAGTTTGCTACTATATTTACGAGTATACATGGGCATCATAATTTTACACTGTGGAAAAAATTAATGGGTATAGTTTTTTTTTTATGTGGATTATTTCCCTCGTTTTTACACTGTTGGGAATTTTTATCTTTTTTTTTTGAAGTTGTGTAATGGATGCATTTGAATTTTGAGGGCTGGAGTTTTTTTTTAACTTCCCGGGATAGAAGAGTTATTGTAATCGCACTCACCGATTATTTTTAAAACGTGTACGTGTGTGTGTGTGTGTGTGGAATAAGGCGATCGAGGTTTTTAATGACACAATCGAAGCGTATTCAGTCAACTTGGAGCCGAAAGGATTGCGGCAAAATCACTCCAGTGGCTCTCCAGTTTCTCCAGGCAAACCTGAAATGTGAATTTTTTTTTGGGATTTTTTTCGGGGATTTTTTGGTTCTCGCAATCACATTATGATATTTGAGTACATACGCTCGTAAAAAAATTGTTTGCTCAAGTTCCCAATAGTTAGTTGCAGCTGAGTTGGGTTGGATTGATTTTTTCATAAACTTTTTTTAAGTATTCACCGCTAGGGCGGAAAAATAGTATTTTCATTGGTTTATTGAACATTTTTACGTGACATCCTTAAGGAGTAATTTCCTGACAATGCCGTTCGGAATTTTTTTTTTATTTATTTCTTTTTATTTCCGTGCAACTGTCGACGCCAAGACACGTCTCGTGGCTCCACGTGAGGAGACAACATAAAGATGAATGAGCGTGAATAATAGAAAAAGCAATTTCTCCAAAGACATTGGAGCAATGTCAATTCGCCGACAACATCGAGAGGGGAGTTGGAGTAAAAAGAAGAGAGTACGGGAAGGAAGACGTGGTGGGCAATGAACTGGAATCGAAATTCGATAGTCAATGTATAGCTCAACAGTTGCAATACAACACGCGAACGCGCGAAGGTGGTCTTTACTTTTTCCCTTCAAGTTTTTTTTTCCTTTTTTTTTTGCCGAACAGAAAACCCCTCGGCATCCATGGATATAGAGGTTTGAGTTCGTCTGTTGTCTTGAGGATAGAAATATAGCAGCACGGGGAGGCCAACTTCAAGTTTATTGCCCGTTCCCCTGGGTCGAGTATTGGCTTTGTGGTCGCCTGACTGGAACGACTGCTGGACGTCTACCCTCTTCCTTCAAACTCCCTCGGCTCCCGCATTTTTCTTTGAGTGTCTACGGTCGTGCCAGGACATGCCCTTCACTGTTACGATGTTTGAACATTTTTCGTGGATGCGAGGAAGATTTCCCCGGAAGGGAACATTCTCGGAAAATTTTTGTCAAGTGGATATTTCCGCAAATTTGCTTTCATTGAAGGGTTACGATTATGAATTGAAGAATTTATCCACCCAAAATTTGGTCTGATGCGCTTGTTTTGTCCATAGAAATCAGGAATATCTTATATTTCTGAGATTTCTAAGATAAAATAAAAAATCCAATAAATTTGTGAAAGTTTTATGATTTTCCCAGGATTTATAGCAGTTTTCCTCGTTATGAGTCTAAAAAGTCCCCGAAATGCCAATAAATGACTCGCCTTGGCCAGTATTTTTCCATAAAAATTCCACGTACATCAATACATAACTAGGAACAAAGACACGTTGTATAATGAGGCGAGGGAACAATTATCGTGCTTTTCTTATCCACTCGTTAAAATTCCTTTAAACGCTCGAGGGCGTAAAACGCATGAAAGAGCATAAAACGTACGGTTTTATACCTGCCCTGCGCCAGGAGTGGGGATATCCCCATTACCGTCGTTATTCACAATGTGATATCGATCAGACGATTGGTAACCCAGCAATCTCTGAGTAATTTGCGTAAACCGTGGGTTTTACGATGAATATGTGATTTAACTGTGATTGGCCAGTCTTACCCGGTAACCCATGTATCAAACATTATTAATGACAACTCCAATTCATTCGTTTTGACCCCATCACTTCAAATTACAAAATTCCCTCCATTGAAATAGCTCTACCCTCCGGCCTCATTGCATTCCATTTTTCGATGTTTTCGTTTTTCAATTGGCCAATCAAATTGCATGAGGATAATTTGAAAAAAATATCTTGCAGGATTTCAATATGTTTCACAGGAATTTTCCTTTCTCTTTCTTTCTCGTAACAAAAAATAATTTTTTCAAGATTTGAAGACCTCCATAATTACAAAAAAAAAATGTGATAAAAAATGATAAAAAAAATAAAGTGATAAAAAATGAATGAGGACCTTCGGTACATCGGCCTCATACCATAATCCACTATTTATAAACAAAAATATTTGGGGGATTTCAAGCGTGGGTGAGAAAAAAAAATGCAGGGAGCAAAAAGCCTCGTGGGGGCGGGCTTACGTTATTTTTCAAATGGAATTCTCAAGAGGGAATTTCCGCTCGTACTTTCTCGTTTGCAGGAGAAAAAAAAGAGGGAAGAGAAAAAAATAGAGCCCAAGTAAACCCCCGAGTACACAGTGGCACGAATGAATTTTTCATCCGGCGCCTCAGTGAGCCCTCGCGCGCGAAACGTTACGTGACTTAAAACGAAGATTAAAGTGTTCGTCCCTCCTACACCCCATTCTCTTCCGTTCCGCCAGTCTCGGTGTATATACCGTCGTAGGAGCTTTTTCCCATTACACACCAGTGCCAGCTGAGGAAAAGACCAAGGCGTTTCTGGCTATTATTCTCGATTGCCTTGAACAATCCTTTATCTTTTTTTTTGTTTTTGGATGCACTGCCATTGCTTAAATATGAGTTGTTGATTTTCGGCAATACGTTGGACAGAATTTCTAGCTTTTATTTGGAAATAAGACGAATTTTTGTTTTTATTCTCGCCATTTTATGGTCAAATCGTCAGTGGAATTATAAAAAACAAATTTCAAACTACAGTAATTATTTTTTAAAAACCAAAATATGAATGCTCTGCGTCAAATTGACACAAATTTTTGTGTTTTAAAAAATATAGTTATTCGAATTCACTATTTATTTAATCCTCATGCCCCCAAGTGAAATAAAATTTAAATTTCAAGGGGCGAAATTTCAGAAAATTCAATTACTTTTTACGTAATTAATGTAACAATTTTTTTTAATCCTCAGAGAAGCTCCGATGAGTTTGTGGACACGACTCGTTATCCTTTTTAATTAAAATTATTCGTTGAATGGTAGAAGTCAATTACAGAAATTATAAAATAAGAAATACTCACTTTTTGAACTGTCACTGGTTGTCAATGATTTTCGCCAATTGAGAAGTAAAATGGACTGCACAAATAGTACTCCATAAATGTGATTATTGAAATCCTTGTGGCGTTGCAATTTCAGAGTACTTCCGTCATAACATTTTTTCACTAAAAAAAAAAGAAGGAATTTATTATGTATGATTTCCTGCTTTTGATGAAAACTATTCTACCCCATCCAAAAGTATAATATCCGGTCTTTCAATGGCAGCAGCGGCGATTTTTTAATTAATTAAAAACGCATAAGGCATTTTGGAATAATGTAAAATATTTTTGATTCAGAGCGCTGCGAAAAAAAATTTAATTTTGCCAAATAAAAATTAACAAAATTGGATTCTCTTTTCACAACCAAATGCCCGAAATTCCGGTTGTAAAATTCGCTTTAAACTCTTGATGGAAGAATTTTTCATCGGCAAAATTATGTTTTAATTTTCATTAATTTAGAGCTGTTGCCAATTTCATATAAACATCCCTTCCCACTCCTCTATTTTTAACTTCTGCTTATGAGCGTAGAGGAATGCCCCAGTGGTTCCAAATTACGTATTTTTATCCCAGTAAAATAAAGTAATGTAAAAAGATATTGCCTCGTCGCTCATCGGGTAGATAGCCCCCAGAAGGGGAATAGCTCCATGTAACCAAGGGAGCCACCGAGCGTGATACTCTCGCGCGCCTACCCAACTCCCCAATGTTATTCAAAAACATGAGAAAAAGGGAAGAAAAATACGGATCATTTGAGCAAAAGGCGAGGGCCAACCCTTACAATGTAACGTCTGCCGGCTGAAGTTTCTACAGCGGCTCCATTTTTAATGGTTTCATTTTTGCCCTAAAAAAATCCCCTCAAACCCGAAAAAAATTCTGCAGATGATGCAGACAATATTCCATAAATCCTATCATTCCTGTTAACGCATTTTTAGAGAAACTATTCATATCAGAAATTTTATATCTGAATATTATTGTTGTTTATTCGGACGAAACAAAATCAAAAATCATTTTCTCGGTCCATTGGCATTCGGATTTTTTTTTCTCCAAGGAAGTCGAGGAAGGAAGTGGTCAATAAGAATTCCGCGATCTTTTTCACTGATACCAAAGCCCATAAAATTAACCCCTTAAATATAAAAAATAGCAATTACAATAGCCTCGATTGGATATCAATAAACAAGGTTTTTATTACAGACAGGCTCTTACGGAATTTATTCTTAAATCAATCATTCAACGATCATAAATTGGAATGGGTATATTTTATTTCAATTTTACACGAAAAAAGTTTCCCTGTTAAACGCGAAAAAAACGCTCCGTTTTTCATTCGACCGATACCAATAAAATTCCGCAATTCCCAAAATTTTTTAGCGCTACTGTTGTACTATTGAATTTTGAGTTTTTAAAAATCCTATTATATATTTTGATAGACACTATTGATATCAGAAATTTTATATGTGAATATTATTATTATTTGTTCACTTTTTATTTGCATTCGGATTTTTGTTCTCAAGAAAGTCTCGGCATTGTTCGTAAATATAACTTTTTAACAGCATATAAAAAGCCTGCGATGGCTTTCACAGATACCAAAATTAATAAAACCTCTTAGATATTAAAAATAAATCACAAGAGCCTCGAGAGAATATTAATCACCAATATTATTATTACAGAGAGGCTTTTGGATTTGTTTTAATCAATCACTCAGTGATCATAAATTCTGGAATTCACATATTTTACTGACTTCCTGCTATTGATTTCCCTCAACATTTCCTTGAAAAAAATTGTTCAAGGACTAGAAACGAGTCGCATTCGTCATTTTTCCGAATTACCGGGGGATTTATGGATATTATTTACCAGTTATAAACTTACCCATCGTTAAAAAAGCCTTTAAAGTCTTCTTCAAAGTACTGACATCAGAGAAAAAAAAATATTATCAGAACCATCTCTGACGTTTTTACGCGAGTGAAATACCTCAGTCCCCCTCGCTCAAAACCCCGGAAAAAGCGTCTAAAAATATGGATGGAACGAGTAAAAGTCGTGAACGACCTTCCCCCTCCCCCCGAACTTTCCACGCGGACCTCACTCACCCTAATCGTCCCATTTTCCTAAAAAAAACCTCTCGCGTTAACCATCCAAAAGTTCCGTTACCTCCGCACACGCGAAATTCCCCCGTAACTCGCGTGACTCACCCCCTAAATTTTGATCCCCCCTCCCCAACCCGAGGAAAGATTATACATCTCCAGTCGAAGACCCAAAGTTATTACTCGCCAGTTTATTTTACCAATGACGAGGGTCCTCTCCACGGATTAGAGCCAAATCAATATTGGGCACTGAGGCGAAGGCTTTTATCGGACGCTGAAAGAAATCCTCTCGCATTTTTATTCTCATTTCTGTTTCCTTCCCTCAATATACCCCTCGGTTCCACTTCACCAGCCGTTGAGGGGATTCGAGAAGGACGGAACTACGAGAGGCGCACAAACGGAAGAATGAGCGGGCGCGCTTCAAGTAGAGAGCAAAAAAAAAAGACGGCAACGTGGAAGAAGAAAACAAAAAAAAAAGAAGAGATTAGGAGACAGTCTCTCTGTGGCGAAGGGTATGTCGTAGATTGGAAGGGGTGAACGAGTTCCTGGAGGAGTGAGATGAAAGAACTTGAATAGAAGAAAGAGCGAACCCCCCCGGGTGGCAAAGGGGGGCAGCGGGCGGAAGGGCGTAGAGAGCAAAAAAAGAAAGAACGAAGAGAAGATTCCGTTCAAGCAACTTACTGGACTTCTGAGTTCTTCACAATCGACGATTTACAGATTACGCGCGGTGGAACAGAGTTCACCCATGCGCAAAAGCTAAAGAGGAAGAGGGATAGGATGAGAAAGACAGCCAGCCAGTTATAGGAGTAACAAAGATGGCGCACCAGTGCGATGAGTCCGCGCGGACTGTGAAGTTCTGGTTGTAGCTCGTTGGCCTCAACCAATCATGAGAGCCCGCCAACAGTGAATTGTCCAATGGCTAGACGTTTCACTCTACTGTAACACGTTTATTATCGCTATGGTCAAAGAAATGACTGTTTATAAATAATTAGAGAGGTTTTAATTAACCCTCGAGATGCCATAGCCCACAGGCCCTTTCGTCCCTATGTCAGAGTCATTTTAATCAGTTCGACGATTACATTTTTCTTTCGCCTCGTGACTTGCTGCGTTTCTCGTATTTTTTGTTATTTTGTTTTATTTTTTTTTTTCAACTCTCGTATTGACATTTTCCATTTGAGTGAATCCATATGCGCATGCGAGAGTTTACTGTGCACGTGTTGAGGAGGTGTAAGCTATCTATCTGGGCGGAGGGGGGTGAAGACAGAGCAAATAAAAATGGGTAGACCCGGTGGAGAGGTGGAGGACGAGGAGAGGGTGAAGATGGAGCTGATCGAGATCTCTTGAACACGATAACCTGCGGTATTGGACTGATCGTTTGCGGATGCCGTGCATCTCTCGTTCCACTCACGCACGTTTACCATTAGATGTCGATTTCAAAGAGGGGCTCAGACGCGTCAGGACGATATGCCTTCCTTTGATCGTCGGGGGGTGGGGTAAAACCGCGCGGTGGACCCGCGGGGGGAATTGTAATTGCCAGGGAGGCTATTAGTAATTATACGGAACCTTATTCGGGGAAGGGCCTTCACGGATCGGACGTGTCACTCAGATCGCTGTCGTTTTGGAATGGGTGATCACAAAAAAAAATTATTGATTTCGTTTTGAAAATTTAGGGATTGGAAAATGTCAGCGGTTTCGGAGGAACTTATTTTTCAATCGGGTATGGTGAATTTTGGAGATTTGAAGATTTTAAATATTTTTGAGGGAGGGAAAATTAGATATTTGGGGATAATTAATGGGTGAGTAATATATTGAGTTGTCAATTTGGAAATTGCATCGCCAATATTGTGCGATTTGATAATATTTGGTATTTACGCAATTGAGAGTATTGACTGTCACCGAATTGCCATTTTGAATTTCTGATTTGGTTTTTAGTTTTCTTCGTATATGGTAGCTGGGTAGAATTTAATTAAGCATTTGTGTTTACTCTGCTTGACAATAATTTTATCAAAATATTTTTTTTTCAATTTAGGAGTAATTCGTAGTGATTGGATTATAGTCTGTCATTCAGTGGAGTTCGGAGAATTGTTTTTTTAAGGAGAAAATCTGTTGCTTTGAAAACAAATGGGACTAATCAGTGATTTGGGTTTATTCGGAGGCCAGTTAAGTTGGATTTGTTTTGTATATTTGATTCCGGTAGGATTTAATTGAGCACTGATGTCGGCTCTACTTGACAATAACTCTCACAAAATGTATATATTTTTTAATTAAGGAATAAATCAGATTGATTGGGTTATAGTTTGTGTAATTCAATTGAGTTGGAAGAATTGTTTATTTGAGGAAGAATCTGTTGTTTTAAAAACAAATGGCACTTATTATTTATTCTGATTTGTTGTGAGGAATTGGTGGAACTGGTATATTTGTTCTTTTCGGGGTTATTTCAATTCGAGGGCGAGAATGAGCACGTGGAATTGAATTATAGGGTGGCGATTGTAAAAATATACCAGTCAATGACGGACGTCAATCATTGATCGCATACGAAAGTTGTTTCCGGTCGATGAGGTTCCGCGAAATGATTTATTATGCATTGAAGCATTGACGGGCGGTCGATGCGTGACGCTAGGTATTCTGTGTGATTTTCATGTACGAGTGCAAGGCGTTTTCGATTGCACAGACAGATGAAACAGTGTAAAGACGAATTTAAGAAGTGAAGAACAATTTGCGAGGAATAATCGATGATTGAGAATTTATTCGACGAATAAATTCATTTTTTTTATTTATAGACTTAAATATCAACCTGACCTTTTCGAGTTTGCAAATCGCGACTTAGGCGATGAAAATTGAATTTTTTGAAAAGCTCAAACTGTGATTATTGAGATTGTTTAAATTAAAATTCTTCAGTTCATTAAAAATTCAAATAACGCGAGAAATTCGGAATTTTCACTCATAAAATGTATTAAAATTGCAGTGAAAATGCGCCTGAAATTTCCGTTAAACACGTTAAAAACCTCGCTAAAAAAAAGGGGTATTACATTAAATGTGAGTGACCCCTGAAATTTCATTATTTTTCCCCCCAAATTGGATTCAGTGTTACACTCCCCCAAACTTAATTCAATTTTCTCCACCATCACAGTGAAAGGAAAAAATCAAGCGGGTCGTCAATCGACGGCAGGTAAAATTACTCGACTCAAACTATTAAATAATTTTCTCAGTATAATCGAATGACCTTCTCGAGTGCATTAAAAACAACTGAAAATACGTTGAAATAGATTGTGGGTGAAATGGTCTATGTGAAATCCTCGCCACAACGATGTAGCCAACGGTACACATGGAACAGTAACTGCATACACTGGCCCAAGCGTTATTGGGTGTGCGCGGGCGCATATACAAAATAGTCAGCCGCTCTGTTATTGCATTATTATTGTACCAGAGGGATAGCCCTCGTGAACCGGCGAGCCGCGAGATTATGGCGGTGATTGCGTGCCGCGCCCACGATTTTCCCGCTTTCTACGCTCGATCGACTCCGCATACTCGAACGAGTTGCCCCCAACCGCATGTAGGATGTATCCTCGAGTCTAAATGTGATAACGAAAATACTTTCCTTCGAGAAAAATTTTTTTTCCGAAGCGTTATCAAATTGTTGAAATACCTACAAATAATATTTCTAAATAAATTATTCTCACTGAGACCCCCTATTCCCCCTGAATAATGGACCTTCTCAATCTCCAAGGTGCGAGATACGATTAATCGATTATCTCATTTTTTATCGATTAATCGATACCCGATAGTTAATTCTGTGATTATCGACAAACACAAATAAACGGCAAGCATTATAATGTAGATGTAAAGACTCGAAATGCAAGAATATCTACGTAACATTTTTTATTTGATTTTCATACCTTATAACAATTAATTTTGATGCAAATTTCCAATTCTCTAATTATTCTGTGATATTAGATGTCTTGTAAACGTGAAAATTGCCGAAATAAAGGCCACTTGAAAATTTTTAAACTTTCCAAACCTGAATTAATGGTCACACAATAATAAATTAATTCACCAAAAATTAGTAAATAAATACCCAATGGATTGCCCCGTTATTTATGCAAATACCTCTGGAATTGAGGAATAAATATAAATGAACCCCAGTCATCGATTGCCTCAATTCCCCCGAAAAATGTAATTCCCTAATTGAAAAGCTCAAGCTCACGGAACAAATTTGAATTCCCATAATGGGATATTCCACGCAAGGGGAGATGAATAGCAAAAAAAAAAAAGAACTAGAGAAAAAAAAGGGCGATTCGTTGAACGCCTGTAAATTCCGAAGAACAGAAGCACACACTCATCGGACAAAAGCCTTAGTCGAAGGGTTTCCAAGAGGGGTGTAGAGAGAAAGCGAGAAATAAATAGACAGGGGAGATGCTTGTCAAATAAGAGAAGAAAAAAGACGAAAAGGGCCAGTGAGAGAGGGAGAGAGAGAGGGGAAAAAAAGGGCCAACAGATTTACCGGTCGAAATAGCGAGTCTGCTTCAGCACTTTCGCCAAATTGAATACGAATGAAAAACGTACTTTAGCCACGTCCGTTCTATTTTATAATCGTTAATCATCCGTTGGGACCGACAACTTCGGGGAATATAATTCGTTCAGAGAATATTTTGTCGCTCCCCTCGGCATTTTGTAATCAGTTTTCAGAGTCTGTGAGAGTGAGAAAAAGAGCGAGAGAATACACTTGGCGTCTCGAATTTCTCAAAACGATTGTTGACTGTCGCCAGACGTCTTCGCTGATAAAAAAAAAAACGATAAAGATTAAATGAAACGAGAAGAAGAGGATGCTTTATGCTGCGGAGTGAAGAACGAGCGGGGGAGGGGGGAGGATTCCTTCTGACCCTGAATAAATTCCACTAATTCTCGAGTTTGCTCTGAATCTCTTATCGCATTTTACTTGTGCACAAGAATTCCCCCTGTCCTCTTCGAAATACCATGAATGAATACGACGAGAGGGCCCCGGTTTATCTCTTCCTAGAATCTCCAAAGACCTTCCCGCCCCCTCCCCCTCCCGCCCCTCCTTGTTTTTCTACTTTATACCTGAAACGGTCGAAAAAGGAAAGTCAGACACGACCCAAATTAGTTCCCCGTTGGTAACCACTCGGTTTTTGCTGCATGAGTGTCATAAACTTTCATAAAACTCAAACTAAAACGAGAAGGTAATGGAGGAATAAAGGGGAAGGTGAAAATTTGAGGGAATTACTCGCTAACACTCGCCCAGGAATTAACAGAGCTCTTCGGTTATGTGGCAGCCAGGGGTGCCAGAGCAAATTGTAAATATTCCACTCATTTCGGACTACCTACTGACGGCGCCCAACCACTCGATTCCTTTTCTCCTGCGCCATTAGGTCAGTCAGCTGGATTTTTCTTTAATTTGAGTATTATAGCCGTTTATGCAGTTACTAATTACGGGCGAAGACGGGCATGAAAAATTATGATCTCGGGGTCAAACGAGAGGTCATAAATTCTAAAATGTCGGTAATTAGGGCTCGGGTGTGTGTTGGTCTCGTAAGAATTATCATTTGTGTTTGCGTCACGAGGGAAAGTCCCCCACTATATTTGAAAATTTTGTCGTAGTTTGGTTTCGATTTCTCTATTCTAATGATCATTTTTCCTCCTGAGAGCTAATTGCCGACGTGGCAGACAGTATAACCTTTCATTTGACACCAAGATCATTATTTTTTACGCCCATTTTCGGCCGTAATTAGAAAGCTTGTAGACGGCAGGGATTACGGGGAATTCTGGAGAATCTAGGGGACAGAAATCTTTAAAAATTGAGCAGGCCCGGCGTTAATTACCTCATTGGGGTTTTCGACTTTGTCTAGTCAAGTGTACTTGAGGAATTAAACAGAAAAAAATTCTTCTGAGTCATTCCTCCGCGCGGGTAGAGGTTTTTGTCAGCGTATACATACACACGGAGAGAATGAACTACTCCTGACAAAGGAGTATAACTCGAGAGGGGGCTGACCACTTTTTTCGAGGACCTAAAAATTTTGAAGAATAAAAAATGGGAGCTTTTACAAAATTTATTCTTTACTCTCACAAAGTGTATGCAAGCAATCTCATGAGATTCTCATTTGTTTAATTAACAGAGGGAATTGAGTAATTCCAAATGAAGTGATTAAAAAAATGCGTTGATAAATATTGAAAATTGTAATAATATTTGCAATATTGTCGCACAATTAATCTATGAAATTTGGAATTAGTGTTATCGAATGGTATTAAAAAATGCAAATTTTTTAATATTTTGTCTTTAACGTTCGATAGTTCAAATCACAAAAGTTTTCATCAAATAATTTTTTTCTCTCACTGAGAGGATAGCTGTCTCCATCTCCAGACCCGCTTGTCGTAATTAGAGTAAAAGATTAGCTTCTATCGATTTAATCTTCTTTACCAGGAGATTTTTTTTCTCTGGCTGCCCCGAATACCGAATGTTCTACTTTTGTAAGGAGTACAAATTTTTTCGAACAACAAAATCAATTTTCGGGACCAATTGTTCGACACAGACTTGCTTGACAAAATATTTGTCCTTCTCGCAGTATCGAGTTGAGTCAAGTTGGGTTTGTTATGAGGTACGGAATGAAGGAGGCTCAATTAGCGCACTCGTGAGGAAAATATTGTGCACTGTTTTGATAGCACTCCTGACTGCGAAGCGCCTCTTGTTCATGCTTATCCGGTGCGAGAAACTGGCGCCCTCAAGCACGGTGAAGTACTAATGATAATGACAATAGCAAAATTCTCATGAAACAGGGAAAAGTGATTTTTCCGAACAAGCGTAATAAGCCGTTTAATAATAGGATATTTACCTCCTCTAAAAAAATATTCATCAATTCATGCATCTGTGCATTATTTTATTAAAGTACAAAATAGATTTTTTTCTGCACCTCAAAATGATTATTTGTATTTGAAATTGAAAATCCAATTCTCAATGCCAGAGGTACAAAAAACAATTTTCAAGAGCAGACAAAATTGAATTTAAATGGCAAATTTCATAAAATGTCAAATGTCAACGAAATTCCATATTTTTGAGAATATGCGCATAATTGCATTGAATTGTCAATTAAATGAATAAAAATAGACGACTAATGAACTCCCTCCGAGCGGTCAAGAAATGTTTCTTTTTCCAAAAAAAAAAAATTAAATACCAACAGTTAAAATAGCGCAAAACGTCCATTAATTTAAAAAAATGGAAAAACTGAATATATCAACCCCCCTCCCCACCCCACGGTAATCCCCCAGTTCTTGATTGACCCTCATAAATCCGTCGATCCAATAATATTCCACCTCATCCCCCAAAATGATGTTAAATTCATCGCCAATTGATATTTAGAGATGCTCTCACTCGTGTCCCTGCCAAGCATAACCTGCCTCAACTCAATTACCAAATGAAATATCCGCCACCAGCTGAGAGTACCAACCAGTTTATATCACGCTTGCAACCATTATAATACGTGTATTCTCTATCCATATTCGCCGAGTGCACGTGGAGGTCAAAGAAAATGATATACCCCAGCCCCATTTTGCTCACTTGTCAACATGTTATACACATATACCCGTGCACCGCGAGTGAATGCATGTTTGTCCGTGGCGAGAGTTCCTCTGCCTCTTCTCCCGTCCTCCGCCCCTCTCCGCCCCCACCCCGATCCAATCTGTCCCGACCTCGTGAATTCCTTTCAAAACATATCCCACTACTGAGAGCAATAGGGCCCCAACCACCGGAGCTTTCCCTTGGCACACGACCAACTATTTTCAGACATTATGTGCAACCTTCTCATGCATAATACAGGTGCCTTCATACGTTGTATTCGTAAATACACAGCCAAGGGGTGACAGGCCGTGACCCCATCCCCTCCCCTCCTCTCCTCCCCCCTCCCCCCATCCACGCTGCGCGCAACCACTCGACGCGCCACATGTGAGAATCCTTTGCCCCGCCCCAACGTCTACATTCCCGGAGTCAAAGTCTCCGGCTCCCCCGGAGTCTCAGAATTTGAAATAACATGCAAATCCAACGGACCTCCACTCCCCGTGTATGACGAATGCAATCCGCCGACTATTTCACGACAGGCTCTCACGGATCTGAGGCTGTCGCACATTCCTAACCTAGCGCTATATACCCGTGATGCGCAATATATTGCGCCAGCGTCTTCCCTGTTTCCGGTGTAGATAGACGCAGATGGTCTTTCCAACTCTTCGCATTCTGCTGTGGTATTTCGATGTGAGGGGGATGAATATTTCAGTGCGGTGGAAGCAATTCAGTTGACTCCACGGAAGCGCCGGGGTAGGAGACAATGGGAAGAGGGGGGAGTGCATTCATGAGGATAGATGTGGTGGAGGTGGGGAATTTAAGGATGTCGATGGGGAAGCATTTGGGATTTAGCATTTGGAGTTTTTTAGGGTAATTACGTGGAGTTGTCGATTATTGGAGCAGCCTCGCTTGGAACACTTTTCTCGGATACTGTAGCTCATTGAGAAGCAAACATATTTTTGCTGAATATAGTTATTTTGGCCAACCAAATGCAAGAAATTTCCATTGTCAAAGTCGTTTTATGTTCTTGTTAGAAGAATTTAAGTGATTATTAAAATTGTAGTCTTTTTAGAACTCTAGGAAAAAGAGTAGCAGATATTTAGGTTACATCCTCAATTAAATTAAATTTTGTCCTTGAAGAAATCAATGAGAACTTGAAAATTCAGACTTCCCTGCATACTCAGTGTAATTCGAAACTAAATACTCATGCTCATTGGGCAATTTAATAAATTTATCAAATTACGTGAGTTTCCCCCCGTCTATCCAGCGGAAACCTTGCACTGAATATATTTCCTCATTTCCAAAAAAAAAAAAACAAAATTGCGAAAATAAACAGAGAAATCCAAATGAAGAGCTCAAAATATAAAATTGATACATCCAGCCTTGAATAACGAGGAATGATAAATAAACCCATGATATGAGAATAATGGCTCTTGATATCATCGCATGATTGGAGGGATGTTTATGAGAGTTCGAACGTCGTTCTAACCGTTTAACTTGGGGGATAGATTCCGAAATTACCACGTCCAGATATAACATCGCGTGTTGAACGAGACACACAATCTAATACCATGACTCCCTCACATGTCGACTCCTATCTAACTAAATTCTAATTAACCGAGCTCTGTAGCTCGTGTCGAGGTATTTGCTTCCTTTGCGGTAATCACTTCAACGGCAGTGCCGCAGTACCTACATCTCTCAGCTAAATTCTATCATCGTGAGACTTCTCTAATGCCTTTCACATGACGTCTGGGCTGGAGCCCGCCTCAACGAGGATTTTCCTCTGGTATTTCCATGGGTATTGAGCAGAAAAAGAAAAAAAAACAAAAATTTGAGGGCTTACTTTGAAGTTGGAGCCATATTTACGTGAAATATAAAACAATAAATAGCTGATACTGGGGTAAACAACAGAACAAAAGCCCTGGCGACGTGGACTGAGGAATTTTCAAAAGAAACGGCTAATACCTCGTTGAAGATCTCCCCTAGGAAGTGGAGATCACATCTCCTTTGCAACCCTGCACTATACCATGATCACTTTCTATTTAAATTAAATACTATATTACTTTTAGAACCACTGCACTTGATATTTCTCAACTGAAAAAATCCTCTCAACAAAGCCTATCTATCCAGATAATTACCCTAAACGTCATATTTACTTTCAAAATTATCGAATGATCCAGTGTTTCATGAGCCCCTCAATCTGTCTAATAGCGTTGAGTTTTACGAGGGTAACAACTGGGGGAATAACGCCAATAGGAAAACGAAGAGAACAGTGAGAAGGTGTTGGAAAACTGGGAGAAAGAGGGGGAGGGCTGGCTTGTGGAAAGAAGAAGGCTGGCAAATGGAGAAGGAAATAAGGGAGTAGAAGCTCCCAACGACCACGAAAGCGTTTTCAATCCCCTCACGTCTTTTCCCCGTTTCTCGACACCTTGCGCAGCCCCGACGTGACTCCGGGATATCAATCTCACCCCCCATCCCCCCCCCCCCTGGCAACGCCGTGTTGCCACTTCATTACTTTCGTGCTGGAGCTGCGCAGCAATAGGGGACACATCCCCCAAGCGAGAGAGGCGGATTTTGCTGTACAGTCACTCCTGAAATGCCCTATTACATTTTCCAGCCTGAGGATGAAGTTTGTGCCGATGGTACTGAGGTTCGTCGTACGGTCTCAATTTAATTTCCATTAATCTCATCGAGTTGAGGGGGATAGAGTTTGTTGGGTTTAGTACTGTGGTTGGAGGAAGGTCTTCTGAAAATCCGGACTATATTTACTAGTCGAGTCTTACGACTGGAGTGGGGGAGAGGTGAAATTGAATGAGTTTCTCTTCAATTGTTTGAAAATTCTGGGGACGATTTTATCGATTAAGTTGGGGAAAATTAATGGATTATTTTCGGGACGTTTTGGTTATGGTTTGCGCTTGGAAATTGAGAATTTTTTTGAGGGGGATTGGGGATTTATGTGGAGGTAATTGTTGTGTGATATTTGGTATGGTCTTTGGGGGCTGGGGACAATGTTTGGAAATTGTGTTGATTGATTTTAGGGGTAATTTTGTAATTTTATTGACTGAAAATCATTCACGCCAGCGGATTATGGACGTTGTTCCGTAATTTTTATGGAATATTTCTCTCCGTATATTTGAGGAAATTCTTCCGGTGAGACTAAAAACTGACTAAAATTAAAGGGAGTTTTTACATCCTGGACTTGCCTAACAAGGCCCTTTATTTCAGTTTCTTTCTCTTCCTTTTCTATCGGTATGACCGTACTGTATGTCCTGTAAACACCTTTTTCTATGCTCACCGACTTCTGGGAAATCCCATAAAATAATGTCTCAACATCGTCTGAAACAAACCAAACTAATAAATTAATTATTGGATTGGAGGGTCGCAAAAATGGAGAAAAAGCTAAAAGTAATACAGGAGAAGAGAAAGGAGTGATGGGGCAAGGAGAACGACCAAAAAAAAACTTGAGAACTGCGGTGAAGTCGCAAATTGCAAAAACAAAACGGCTTCAATAGGAGTGAATAATAATTTAGTAGAACTTAAATAAACAAATGTAGTATTAATCTGTTATGTTCTTGAGTCTTTATAAGAAAACGTATAAGATGGAGGAATTGGGTGCTTTTGATAAGACCTATGTGAATGTTTAACAAAGAGAAAACGAAAAATCATTTGTAGCCTCAAAGGAAATAAATTCTATTCTATTCTAATTTTTCAATTGGTTCTAATATTTCCACCTGTAGGGTTGAAATACAACTCTCCCCAACAGATTTTATACTGGCCAAATCATCATAAAATCACTCATCGAGTGCAAGATTCAGTACCCAAGTTCCGATCTCTTGTTCAATAGCAGTTGAGATAATCGATATTCTCGCGTGGCTAATTAAGTTTGGATGGCTCTACAAGCCATTGCAACTCTACGACTTTGAGGTATAAACTACCCAGATACTAGCTACAGTGCATAGCGGCATATTCACGAGAAAGCAGTGGGAGAGGGTAAGAGAGACGATGGGTATGTGGAAATAGCTTCGCTTATGGAGAGAGGCAAGGGGCTGGGTGAGAAGCTTGCCACTGGCTTTGCGAGCCATCCTCAGAATAAGCGAGGGACGAAGGAGGCAGGATTGTGGAGTAGTCGGTGTAGTGCACTGCGGGCTTCATAGCCAGAATTGAGCTGCTACTCACCTAACTGACGTAATCAAGTGGTCGCCTGTGGAGTACAAGGAGATACGGCAAACTGGTCACTCATATACTACTGTTTCTAGGTGTATTTGTGTCCAGTTTGTGCTGTGGGGGACGATTTCATGTTCGGTAATTGGAGGCTGAGACATTCAGCTCCTCCCAGATTCTCAGATCTCGATTTTGCCATGAAATTTCCTATTTTTAAGACAAATTTTCTTTCATTTTTTCTGGTCCTGGGGTACGTCTCCAGGACTACTCTAGATGAGACATTTTATTCTCCGAAATAAAATAGAATAAAATAATTAATTACTAATCAGTAGTCCCGTAGACGACTGTAGTGAGCAGGGATTCTGGGGAGTGTAGGGGCAATATTTTTTTTCAATCAAACACATCGGGTTTTAATTACGTAATTCATCAGGTTCGGTAATTGGGGTTGAACATATTTTGTTGATGATTAGATTTGATATTTCCCTATCTCTCAATTAATTAATTAATTTTTATTCTCTAATCTTGTGTGGAAATATCAAGAAATCTTTTGAAAATTTCCTGGGAGTCCAACAGGCCCAGTAAAATAAATAAATACATAATAATCCTAATTATTAATGAAGATGTAAATTCAGTTACCCCAACGGTTCCTCCGATACCACGTCTTGGAGTTGCGTTCAGCCCCCCAACGGTAGTTTGAACATTGTAATCCGCGTGTAATCCGCAAGTGTACGTTTAATATCGACCTCGACTGAGGACTCCCGGCATTCGTCCCTCTTTCAATACTTCATCAATTCGCCGGTCGCCCCTCCCCTCGCCCTTTTCGCCGTTCATGGCCCAGGGTCCATCCGTCACGAGGATTGAAATAAACAAACAAGCGTTGGGAGCAATATCCCGCTCGGTCAATATTTGGTCGACGGTTAGTCGACTCGACTCTGCTTCTCCCTTTCAGCCCACACGACCCCCCTCCCCGCCCCGGCAATTTCCCAGTCTTTGCTGAGGCACCCAGAGGGCTCAGTTTAGAATAGAAGGAATAGGTGAGGGGACCAGCCAACGAGAGAGAGGGAGAGGGAAAAGTAAACGGCAATGCAAACGCCACGTTTACATTTACGTGTTTGCCAAGCAACTCAAATATTTCGTGGCTCCACGATCACGAGCTCCTCCTTCAACCTATTCCCCCCCGCTGCACCATTACGTGGTATTACTTCGTATATGGCTATGTATATTTACTTAATTGTGAACGTTTGAGTGCCTTATACACGGCAGACAAGAGATTAGAGTGACGCGAGATTCACAATAATGTGTTGTGCATGTGAGTAAACATAAATTTTCGTGAATCCCGTGGCCTGTTATTTTTTTTCCATTTTCAATGTCATTTTTAGAGTTATTTTCTGAAGCAATGGGCTATTCACCTGTTTTTTGCTTGCCATGTTTTTCCTAAAGACATTCGTAATTTACGGGATATAAATATCTTGGAAACTCGAGGCAATAATTTTTATTTATCGGGTGTTTTTTGATTTTAGTTTTTTTTTATCTATGCAAATTGATTGGGACCTTTTTGGGCCGTTAGCAGTATTCAGGGGTAGATGTGTTTGCTTACATCTTTTTGGCAGCTGTCATTCATTTTTGGGTTATTTTTAAATGATCGTAATTTTTATCATTGATCATTGATTATTTTTGAGGGCTAAGACTGGAATTTCTAAATTAATTTTTATTCGGAATTAATTCGTAATGGTCAAGATAAATTATACAACATTTTTTATTCATTAGAATCTCAAAAATATTCTTACGTGAGTAACAAAATAATTACGATTGTAATAACAGTTAATTACTTAGTTACTGGGCATAAATATTTTTGAAACCTGAGGGAACGAAGTTTTCTATAGAAAGACCTCGCGCCGAATGAATTTTTGATTTTACACAGTAATTCTATTATTTAAAAAAAGGCGAGGTACTCCGGAGAAGTGAATAATAATCAGATGAGCGATAAAGAGCTGAAAAGCAAGAGACGACAGATTTAACTGACAAAATTCAATGAATTCCAAAATATTCATAATCACATAAGTACTCGTTTTTCCCATTAACGATAACAGAATCCACAATTATCAATGTAGACCCGTTTCCAAAAAAAAAAATCCAAACTCAATAATCCCTGGATATTACCTGAATAACTTCAGCCAATTGAAATCTCCTCAGCAATTACCCCAAAAATATCCTCAAATCAAATTTCCTATTCTGGTCCCGGAATAATTGATAAGACACAAAATAATCGGTATTTTTGAAAAGTATTCCCCTCCGAGGACTCATCGCAGATGTCGTCCACAGAAATAGCAATCGATTTACTTATTTAGAAGTGCTTGGATGACCCCCAGGTCAATCACCCCCGATATCACATGATGGAGGTCTGAGGGTAGAACCCTGCGACCAGAATATCGAGACGATGACATTTGTAATTCATCCGCAAACTCATTTGCCCAGATATTCCCTCGGCTTTGCTTCTATAATACCGAATAAGCGAAGTTTTTTTTTTTTCAATCCCAAAGTCTCACTGCATATTTTCATGAATTAATTCGCGGCGCTTTCTCCCCCTCATCTACTTATTTTCCTTTTCATTTGCCCCCGGAGCTTTTTCTCCCATTTACCCCTGATATTTTCTCACCAACACAGCCAAAAGCCCTCCATTCTATAGACAACAATTTTCTTTTCTGCGTACACTGTGTGAAAATCCTAGCCAGCAGTGCTGCCATCTACGTCGCCCCATACTCCTATGCATTACCCAACGAACAAAGAACCCAGGCGTGCAAGCGCCTCCGGCGTTAATATTTTAAACACACCTTTTTCTCCCATCCCTCGCTGCCATCCGTAGTCCCCATTGCCTCTGATCTACCCCGGTCTCGCCGTTATATTCTCTCGTTTTATCCCACCCACACCATCCCCATCTTCTTCTCGTCCTTTTACATGCACTCCACCTCTGTCTAACCACTGTCGCACTTGTATCGCCGAACTCACTGGTCGGATAAACCTACGGCCTGTCTACTCCAGTGCCTGCGAGGAGGGACATTTTGCAAGGCAAATTAAGTGTGTAGTTTTATGGGAGTGACTTTTGGTTTCACGTTGCGGAGAAAGAAAAGGAAAACAATGGTTGGTGTTTTTCATCGTAGAGAGGGGAACGCTTAAACTGAGAGAATGGGATTTTTTAGGACACTGTGCGTTAAGTGCGAGGACGTAAAAGCCAACTTTTCAACCACTGGGACGAGGTCCTGTTTGATACTCGCGCGGAATAGGATATTTCGTACGACGCTGTGTCGGAAAAGTAACTTTTCGTCACTCAGTCCGTAAAGTACTACTTCACGGCCGCTTCGCGTCCGTGAAACACCGCCCACAGACGTCGTGACAAAAAATATTGTTTGACCCACGGCTGTGAAGAACTTTTCCGCCTCATAGGATTACAGAACTCGCCTTCGGCTCGTCCTGTAACCTCGTGTTCGCCAGAAAAGTTCTTCACGGCCTAGTGTCAAAATGTACTATTTCAGCCACTCTTCGCTTCGCCTTCGTGGGAAACCTCCCACTCGCCAAAAACCATTTTTTTTTTACTTGTTACAGAATCTACAATTTTTTGTAGTGGTTCTTATGGTTTCTTGTCTGGGAATTAGGATTACGCACGCCACTATAAAAACGATGGAAATCGTTAGAGCAGTCGTGAGGAGCAGTACGGAAATAGTAAATTATATCTCTAGGTAGTAAAAGCATTTTTTTACGAGTACAACGTTATAACCCGAGGTAAGACGAGCCTCACAATCACATGAGTTAGAAAATACTTTTACTGCCGTGAGGTACACAATATTTTATGGCTCAAGGACTGAAGACCGAGATGTTTCGTTCTTAGAGTTAGAAAATAACATTTCATCCCGCCGCGACGAAAAGTGAACGTTCCGGCGATTGTGATGACAAATTTAGTTCGTAACACTTGTAAAAAATGTCTTCCAGCTCACGGAATTACATCAGCAGCCGTAGGCGAGTGTTTTTGCCTCCCAGTCGGTAAAAACCACTTTTTTGTCCTCGTTACAAAAAATGCCATATTACTTATCACAACACAAATTAAAAATTCACCACAAGGGTAAATTTCCTAAAAATTCGTAGTCCTCATTATTCCTACATCGACATCAATATCGAAAACTCAACAAGAACTTTAATCCCCTGAACAACGCGAAATAAATATGAATGGCCAGCGTTCAGATTAACTCAAATAACTATTACCGTATTACCATCAATTCATTTCCTGATCGGTGTAATGGCACACGAGGTATTATGATCGAAGATAAACCAGGGATAATAGGGTAATCAGCCCGAGAGAGCTAACAAGTAACCCAGGCTAATAGTTTGAAACCCCCTGTATACCAGTGCACGGATTAACTCTCTCGTTGGTCTCGTGCGCGCGGTGGATCGTTCTAGTTCTAACACACACGAGTAATTATTTCTTGTAGGTACACTCGAGGAGTCTAATATACAATGCATATATATACCTATATAATGTGGGGGGATGCTGGAATAATTTCAGCTATACGACATTTTGTAATCACTTTTGCTGGGACAGGGAAAACATAAACGCAAAATTCACGGCTATTTTTGTGGCGTACATATTTATGCAAAATGCGGGGGCGAAACAGATGAGGACAATTCTTTTTATCTCACTCCTTCCTCTTCTCTCTTTCACCTCGTAAGTCGTAATACCGAGAACGGTTTTATGGTTCCGCCGTTTACGAACCGCACGCCTAGCCGTTGAAATGGAAGGGGAAAACGCCCGGCGCTTTCAAGCCTTCCTGACCCAAACCATAAAACGTGGAAACGATGAACGATTAAACGCGAAATGGTTTATCGACGAAATGCAGTCTCTCACTCTCGGTTAGTTTATTTTCTTGTTGTTCTTAGGTTCAGTGTTTATGACATTTTTAGGGGGGGGGGGGGGGGGGGGGGGGGTGGCAGGGGGGGGGGGGGGGGGGGGGGGGCAATAGTTATAAGTATTACGTCAGATGAGTTGAAATTTAGGAAATAAATTGAAGTGCAGGATTTTATGAACCTCAATTGGAAGTTATTTCAGCTATCAATCGAATCGTGAATGCTCAGACGCGAATAATCTTGATTAATTCAACAGTTGAAAATAAAATTAATAGACAGACTTCATTAATTTTATTTTCAAAAATCCTATTAATGTTTAATCGGTACAGTCAGAAGGCACTTGACGACACAAAATATCATTTTCGTCTGAGAAGGAGACGCTAGGACTGCCAGGGTATGTAAACACTTCCAGGGCAAAATATATCCTTCCTCTCACAGGTAGTTTACCTGTTCGGGGGTAGTTTCCCTTTGGCCACATGTATCGATAAAATTGTATGTGGGGAATTCCCCGTAATAGAATATTTTCATTGCTGACAGAGAATTTTTGCTCGGGCGACTCACAGAATTAAATCCCTTAATTTTTTTCCGGAAATAAAATAAAAAATACTATTAACAACTTCTGAAATTTAAAATTTTTGCTGTCAAAATATAGTATCCCTCCCCACACATATATACATATAACTTCAATAGATATTAATATTTTAAAATCAGGTTAGAATATTATCGAAGTATAAGTGTCGGAAAATGGTATAGATCGAAATACAATGGGTGTTTACATAAACCAGGAAAGATATCGGACAAGAGAAAATCAAAACACAGAGTGTCAGAGTTTTGTTTACCTTTGTATACAGCAGCGATCACCCGAATTTCGAGTGTTCCTAGGTCAGTTTTAGTATGAAACGAGTGTCGGATGGTTGAGGTTCGTGCGATGATCAGCGTCCATAAGAAATTGCATTTCGGATGTTATGCAGTTTTTCTATCCAAGCGTATATCGTGAGGACCCAGTGTGACTCCCTCACTAAAGTGCAGACATCGAAAAAAATACTATTAACAACATCTGAAATTTAAAATTTTTGTGGCGAAAGTATGGTACCCCTCCCCACACACATTTACATATAACTTCAACGAGTATTACTATTTTTAAATCAGGGTAGAATATTATCGAAATATAAGTGTCGGAAAATGGTATAGGTATAAATACGATGGGTGTTTACATAAACCGGAAAAGATATCGGACAAGAGAAAATCAAAACACAGAGTATCAGGGTTGTGTTTACATTTGTATACAGTAACGATCGCCCGAATTTCGAGTGTTCCTAGCTCAGTTTTAGTATGAAACGAGTGTGGGATGGTTGAGGTTCGTGATATCTGTGCTTCGTGCGATGATCAGTGTTCATAAAAAATTAAATTTCGGATGTTATTCAGTTTTTCAACCTAAGTGCTTATAGTGAAAACCCAGTGTGACTCTCTCACTCAAGTGAGACCGGTGATTTGTGCTGTTCCGTGTCTGTGCCTGTGCCATCATCTGCTGTCTTTGGGAGCAGCCACCAGCACCTCCACGCCGTTGGCCGCGGATCACAAAGAGTGGCGAGGTAAGTGATACATATTCCGGAATCCGTAACTCTCAAACTATTGGTTTCTTATACTATTGTATACTTTTACCATTTTTATGCCGGTTTATCTCCATAATTTATTAAATATCCAAACTAATCGAGGGACCTTAGAGAAAATGAAAACAATATTTATCTAATTATCACTTAGTGACGTTTCATACATATCTCGTTAAGATATAAATTACCTCTTTTATTTATCAATTCTGAAAAAATAGCCGAATTGAATGGGGCAAATTCCCATTATTATTGAATAAAATTAAAAAAATGAATGCGATAGGCAATTTAGCAAGAATTTTTCCCTGAAATACAGTCACAGGGTAAAACTGACGTACTCATTAATAAAAAAGAGCTGCGAAAAATGCTTCAATCGCCAAATATTAACAAAAGAAAAAAAACGTAATAGAGTAGAGAACCATTGCAGAGTATAAAGACTACAAACGCAAAGAGGGGTTAAAATTTCCAAGCGTCAGAAGTCCATATATCGCATCAGCCACAGCCACCAGCTTTTGTTAGATATACCCAGTATCGCGGTAACGCTACAGTGCCCATGTTTGGAAATAGAAAGCCATGGTGATGACAGTAAAACGGTATAGGTGTAGAAACGACGGTGGAAACTGCTAGGAGACCCCCCCCCCCCCCCCCCCCCCCCCCCGCCCCCCCCCCCCCCCCCCACGCCACCCCCCGATATGTATATTCTCCCTTCCTCCAGGCACTATACACTTGTCTCTCCCCTCATCTCATCATCTTCTTCCCATTTCCTCTCTACCCCAGCCGAGATATTCACGCCTTGTGCAGTTACGCTCACCCGACCGTGTCTTTTTCATATACATAAAATCATACTGTGCACTATTCAGACCTGCCTTTTCACCATTTGCCACCCTTTGATCTTGGAGTCGTCTCGTACTCACTATGAGCTATTCCTTCGGCATGAAGTGTGACCGTCAATACTTTGGACTTTTATTTCTCACTGCAATCTGCATCCACTGTTGACGACTGACATAAGCTATTTCCCGTCTTTTTATAACACTCGAGATTGACGCTACATAGAGGAAAATATTCAATGAAAAGTACGGAATCATTTGCGTAATCTCCTGGTGTGAATCGGTTTCAGGTGCTTTTTAGGGGATTGAGGAGAATAAATCGGTAATTTTCTGTGGATTTTCCGGTTTGCCGCCGAGAAAAAAACACGGAACGTGACGTGAATTTTTCTGGGCGGTGGAAAATCTAAGAGCAATTGCAAGAATCATTAGACTCCAGAACAGGAAAATTCTTGGATGTTTAAGAATTTTTTACGGAACGTTCCGGAAAAATTGAAGAGCACGTGTTGGATTCGCGCGAATAAATTGTTAGTCGGAGATTTTAAAACTGATATTTATTCTGGATGAGATTAAATGGACAATTGTGAAAATGGATTACAAGTACCACGAGTCCTCGGACGGATGGGTAATTTTTATGCAACAGTTCGTTGAATTGAAGCGTCGATTGACACTTTTTACCGAGATTTCGGAGACTTTTGGGTTTTTAATATATTTTTAGAGGGATTTCAATTTCAATCTTCCATAGTTAAAAATTATTCCGTATTCTGTCTCGACTTGCGGTTCCAGATCTTCAATAAAAATTCAGTGAAATTCTAGAAGTTTGAGCATACAAATAAAAAAATTTCCCCTCGAGTTATCGAATTTTAAAGATTTTTCTCTCCATTCGTCGAAAGAAAAATATTTTTGCTTGATTATAAAAGTCTACAGGCTCTCCAGTATAATTAGAAAGTATCCCCAGCGTTGTGCGCCCGAGTATTTTAATTATATTCTCAAGAGGTACTGCTAGGAGGGCCAGGGTCCAGACGAGAGGGTCGTCTCGAGGGTGTGCCACCGAGAACTAAAAGAATGAAATGAAAAGGGAAGAAATGAGTGCATGTACTAGAGCTTCCGTTGGATGAGAAGATTAGGTCAGGTTAGGTACCTAGAATATATACTACCAAAGGGCGCGGGGGGGGGGGGGGGGGGGGGGGGGGGGGGGGG